>BLKR01005016.1:0-91460 GCA_011170035.1 Teleogryllus occipitalis
CCAGACCGACGGATAGTAAACGTAAAATCAATTCTAACATCTGCCGACCTGGATGGCCGAGGTGGCTAAGAGCGAGTACCGACTCAGCGCTTCGATCCGAAGGGTCGCGGGTTCGAGTCCCGTCTTGGGCATGGCTGCTTGTCCCTTGACTTTGTGTGTGTTGTCGCAGAGGGCCTCGCGTTCTGCTGACCCCAGATCAAAGGAGTCCGCAAGTTTGTTTGTCAAGTGTATGGTCGAATATGCGTCCCTTCGGGACGTAAAGGGCAACCGGCTGTCGGCTGGATAAAAGCCCTAGGGAAAAGAAAATTCTAACATCTGTTCAAATTTTGAGACCAATGATTTTACCAAAATATCTCGCATGCAGGCTCCTATTGCAAGACGTGATATTTCTTGAGAAGCAGTGCTTTGCCAAAGTGCGAATGGCGTGCGCCGGCTGGCAGGCAGGCGTCGATCGCGCTGATGATGGCGTCGGCGGGGCTGGGGCTGCGGCCGCGCGCGCTGCGCATGCGCGGAGGCGCCGTGCTGCGCCTGGCGCTGCTGCCCGGGCTGGCGGAGGCGGCGGCCGTGGCCGGCGCCGCGCGCCTGCTGCTCGACCTGCCCTGGCTCTGGGGCGCCATGCTCGGGTGAGGCTCTCAATCGATACGTCTTGGAGTAGAATTACATATTTTGCCTATTAATGCACATCTCTTTCGTTTTTTTATATTTTAATATATTTATATGACAAACGGAACATTTTGGACACGAGTTTGCAAATAAATGTTCTGGGAATCATCTTTCTTAAACAAACCAAAACAATGTTACCCAAAATAACAGAGCTACTGTTTCTGTAATCTCCGAATTGTTGCCGAGTACTGTCAGACTTTGCCTCTGTTTCTATTAAGTTGTTTGCTCCGAATCCAGGCTGCACAGATATTTGCAAATCGGGAGTAGTTGCAATCACGTTCTTCTCATGTTTCGATCGAAATCTCACAAACATTCCTTTCAACATATTCATTGTCTCAACGCTCTTCCTTCACCCTGACAATAAATATACACCCATATGTCAGAAACGCAAAATTCGGAACATATAAAATCCCGCTCTCTTGAACTTAGCAGGAATTATCCTTTGGAATGGGGAACTATCATTATGTGTCACTTGTTTTCCATGACAGTTCAATAACATAGTTGGAGTGATTTTCTGACAGATGACAGATGCTCGATTTGAAAAACCAATTTATCGGTATCAGGGGTACCCCAAAACGCCAGGGTAGAGACTGACAATCTGCTTCGTAACGGGTTCGATGCCACTGGACGACCAGTGAAGTAAAACTCACAAGAAGATATTACAACGTTTCATTTGGCAATAGTTCTGCAGAGATTGGAGCGGTCGAAAGATGTTGGGAGCTCAGTGACTTGTGAGCGAATACGCCGTCGTGCTCCTTAGTGTGTGTGTATATATATATATATATATATATATATATATATATATAT
Source organism: Teleogryllus occipitalis (assembly GCA_011170035.1). Lineage (NCBI taxonomy): Eukaryota > Metazoa > Arthropoda > Insecta > Orthoptera > Gryllidae > Teleogryllus > Teleogryllus occipitalis. The sequence goes on from BLKR01005016.1 coordinate 1,471, forward strand.
ATATATATATATAAGATCCCTCCTTTTAGGATTTTACAACATGTGGAAAAACAAAACAAGCAGAGGTCTCAGTTATTGTTATGCGTTTACTTCGGATGATTGGAGTCGATACAATTCTAGTTGCTCATTGAGCTCATAAGTTTTAATAAATTAACAAAATGTCGTGAGGACAATCAAAAAATATTTAAAAATTACTAACATAGTATGAACAATGATCATCAAATTGACAAGCAAATAAGTCATAGTCCATGTAGTGATCTGTATAACTTGATTAAAAGTAATGTTTAAACTCACAAATCATTTAACATAGAATGAATTGTAAATTCCCAAATAATGTAGATCACAACTAATCATCTCAGTGCACTGAGTTTTCCAAATATCGGCCACGAAAGTGTTTTACTTCCTTGAGCAACAGAGCGGCCATTTACCTCGTCAATCCTGACAGTCCCGCGGACAAAAGCGTCAAAAAGGCAGCATGCTCCATACCTCGGAACCGGTATTATTGAACCCGTCCTAGCGGAGACGTCCTTTATCTCACTGCGCGGTCCCTTTCACTGCCCCACTGCGCCCACGATGCTCCTTCATCAACTGAATACCCACACCCCTTCTCACCCCACCCCAACCAATGGCCCGCTGCACGAATTCCATGTTCCAAGACCCGCATTCGATGAGCGTTCTCGCTGACGCGCCGCCCGCATTCGAACTTGGACGTTGCGGCTGTGCCAACCACATACGTGGGAAGGAAGGATTGCTGAGCGGGGCTCATATGAGCTCTCTCTCTCTCTCTCTCTCTCTCTCTCTCTATATATATATATATATATATATATATATATATATATATGTATGTGTGTTGTGTGCGTGTGTGTGCGTGCGCAAGAGGGGAGTGAGGAGAGAGAGGGAGAATAGATCGGGTGCTGACCTTGTATTAGAGTACTGCCCCTGGGATTGAGCCGAGAAACCACGGAGAACTACCGATCACGGCCGCTAGCATTCTCCTCCAGACACTGGCTGAATTTTACGTGGTGTCGAAAATCTGTCATGCGGTGTGGAACCCTTGTTGTGGCAGGGCGTCGCTGGCGGCCATCTCGCCGGCCGTGGTGATCCCGTGCCTGAACAGCCTGCGCAGGCGCGGCTTCGCCGTGGACGGCGGCATCGCCACCATCATCGTGGCCGCCGCCAGCCTCGACGACGTCGTCGCCCTCGCCGCCTTCCAGGGCATCTTCAGCGCCGTCTTCAGCGCCGGTCAGACTGCTTCTCTTCTAATACTTCGCACTCTTATTATTATTTAATTTTCAATTTATTTCTTACATTTCGATTTTTGGCAATTATTTGGAAGACGATATGTCATACTATTGGAAATAATATATCCCGTTAAATGAATTAATCAAAGATTAAAATAAATTCAATTTTTACGAAACTATTCCTTGAATAATTTTTGTATGAATTCATTATTCAGTTTATTTTATCTGTTATATATATATATATATATATATATATATATATATATATATATATATATATATATATATGGGCGACAACCACAAGAGGTTTATCATCGAAAAAATTGAATGAAAAATTGTAATAAAAAATGTGAATGTATTGGAAAATACACAAGGGTTCGTAATCTGTGTTGAGACAATTAACTGTTTCTTTCATAACATTGGTACGCTTTTCCTTTTTGGTAAAATCTTAAAATGATTTTCGTCTTCAGGTGACTTGGGATGGCGGTTGTCCCAAGGCCCCATTGGGCTGTTGATAGGCCTTGGGTTTGGGCTGGTGTGGGGCGTCTTCTGTGGCTTCGTACCCTACCACACCATCGTAAGTACTATCTACTTCGTTTTGGAAGCACGTTTGTGAATATTTTATACATTGATTTTAGAAAGTATTGGTAATTAACTCGCGGTCTTCTTTTCTTAATTCTCGTATTTGAACTCGTATGCGCGTTTTCACGAATAGTTTTACGAAGATTAAAATTATTATTTCTTATAATTTGAAACATTTGTTGTGCACTTTGATTTTTAATCCATACACGTTTATATAAATGTTAGTTCCCATCCTAGGGCATTATGCCCTGAGGAAGGTCGCAGAATGGCGGCCGAAACGCCGGCACCTGTGCCTTGAACGCGGCGTTTCCCGAGCAGCCAAGAACATTAAATACTTTCATGTTCTCAAAAATTCTGTTTCTTGGATTTACGTCGCTTTGGTAAAGTAAAAAAGAAAAACACAAAATAGCCATTGGCCGAGGTGGCTCAGGGCATGAAGTGATGCACTGCAGTGCGTCGGAACGGGAGGGTGTAGTGCTCTAGTACCGTTCGTGGCAGGAGCTTGGACATTGGCTAGATACCTTCGCCGAATCCAGCCGCTCTCTGGAGGAGAACTCTAGCAGCCGACTCTCTGATCGGTAGTTTTCCGTTGTTGCTCCGAAGTATATCAGGTGAACAGAGCAGTACCCTAACGATCGGGCCACGGACCTTCTCCTCTCTTCACCCTCACCCACATACACTTGCAACTGCCTGCACCACACTAGCACAAACGGCGGGAGAGCAGTTGGCTGGGGGGGGGGTGAGAGGTTGTCGCGCGTGTGCGCAGGGCCGCCGGACGGGGCTGCGCGTGGCGCTGGTGGCGGCGGGCGCGCTGCTGGCGCAGTTCGGCGGCGGCGCGCTGGGCTTCGAGAGCGCGGGCGTCATGGGCTGCGTCGTGGCCGCCATGGTGGCCGCCGCCCTGTGGAGGCGCTTCGACCCGCGGGGCAACGTGAGTCTCAACTCAACCCACGCAAACTAAACCCTTTTGGTTGCCTCTGGACCTACCGAAACCATTATGTTATTTTCCGTTTCTCTACGTTTCCAAATTAAAAAACTTCAGTTCTTTTTAGTTTTTTAATATATACACGCCGATATATATTATAATTAATATATGCCGATCAGAAAGGACCAGACGACAGCCAAGATACCGTCGTGATTTCCATACGTGAAACATTTAATTTTCATTTCAACTTAATTATTAGCTGTTTATTCATCAAAATGTATATTCTAACTTTTGTGTGCTTATATTATATTTTCAAATAAGCGTGGGAGAACTATTGTAAACTATTGTAACCAGATGATTCCCATGATTCACATACTCTGTTACCATAGTGACATATATAAATAAACACACGTAATTCTTTGGTGAACCTATTCAAACCTGTATCAATCCTATTAAAAAGATACAACAGTTATGTTTTGAAACGAAAATGCTGTTTACTATTTCGTTGTTTCTAAACGTCAAGAAATGAAAGATAATATTGTTGTTTCGTTTTAATCGTCACAAAATACCGATGTTGGTGTTAATAACATTTGTCATCAAATGATTGATAAATATTCATTTTTGAGTCGATACAATTTAGTTCTCAATCACTGTGTAAATTGATTAGAATTATAAACATCAATCGGTCTATTAGCATCTGTATTATAATTTCCAATGCGCGCAGAAATTAAAAGAGAACAATGCAGCCTCCAGCCGCGTCAGAGGTGAATATAGCTTCGTTAGATGTCCAGGAACTCGGTGGAATATTCAAAAGCAATGAGTCTCCGTATTGATTAAAAGGCAAATATTTGATTTGTTATTCGGCGTATTCTGATATTAGTATGTGTACCAACAAAATTTTCATACTTAGTGTGTCACAGCTTGTGACAGCTGACGTCATGTAACAGTTGCGTATAGATCGGTATATTTTTGGATCTTCTTTTGATGTTTTGCTGATATGTTGTGGGTGTTGGGTACTGAAAAATCAATAGCGAAAGACTGCTGTTTGTTTCTGTCGATGCCGATTTATATCGAGTCTAATGCCGACGTGTCTGTCAGTGATAATGCAGCGATCCCAGTAGAGAATGTGCTCACTACTTTCTAGCACGTTCTGAGGATCATATTTATAATACGGCAAGAAAGTTGCGAGTAAGCCCGTTTTCATTGCCAATAATTGGTGGATCTGCTTCGCCACTTCATCGTGCCTCTTTTTGGATATCAACTTGGATGACCCCAAAATTATCTGATATACCAAATATCCAGTTGCATACACGATGTGATTCGTGTGATTTCAGTAATATCTAGATTACCTGGAGTCTGTACCACCTCCTTCAAGACAGAATTTACTGTCACTATCACACTCTTAGCTTTAGAATTTTCGTATATTCTCCTCGGCGTGCACGTGATTTGAATGGAAGTAGAAGAATTCGTTCTATCTCACGTCGAAGGAGATTTCGCATCATGTCCTTAACGTGTGATTCACAGCCAGATAAATTTTCACCACTGATGGATGTTTCATTGGAAATAGATGTTACTTCAGGCGGACCATCGTTTTCAAGAATCTTCGATTTTTCTAAATGTTCGTCATGTAGATAGTTCGATCGAATAACTCCGAATTTCCCTGAATGTCAGTAAGGTTTTCTGCCGTGAATCTGTGAATTTGCCACAACTGATTATGTATCGTCATTGACTGGCAAACGTCTTTGAATGAAGAGTAGGTCTCATAACTGGGTTCTGCTCTCTCCATATCTTGAAAACGTCTATTTTTCAGCCCCCATTTTCGCAATTGCCTAGTAAAAACATCGCATCACCTCCTTTAATTCATCCCGCGTCCATCTCTGACGATCGAGCTACTGTCGACTCTGGGTCTCAGGGTTTAACATCCGTGGATGGCCAGATGACAAGGTGACATTAATTCGTTTTCTGAGCAGGTGCATTGGTAGGATAAGGCACGCTAAGATTCGTTACATTTCTTGTTCTATCCATTTTGCTCAATGGTTTTAAGTGAAGTTTCGCAGAAAGCAATTTCGAGTTCACGGAACACACTTAACCCTTTCCTTTTACCCGTTACTGTGACCCACACTGGCCTCGGGACATCTCCCCGTAGGGCCGTGTAAGGATCCCTTCGATTGACAGTTGGCATTACTGAACCCTAAGGGATTTTCACTGGATACTGAAGGCGGCCCCTTTGGCTGGCTCCACCTGGTTAAATTTTGGCCCTCTACTCTTTGTGGCCAGGTGTGCCAACGCAGTTTCTCTCCAGTACCCTCCATGGGCTGATAACAGGAACAAAGGTTCTCTCTCTACTTACTTTCCACTGTGAATAAAGCCGCTCCTAACAAGGAGACAGACGCTGCACAGATTTGCAGCCACCCACTGCAGATCAGACGTTGCGGTTAAGCTTTCGAGGGACCTCTTCCTTCTTCTTCTTCAAAGATGCCGTTGAGGCTCTCCTCTCATCTGTTGAGCAAGGGAGGCCCTAGCAGTGGCGTGGGTGGCCTTGTCGCAGGAGGCGGTGGAGGCGGCGGAAGCGGTGATGGAGAGCGCGTGGGCGTGGGTGGAGCCCCTGCTGTTCGCGCTGGTGGGCGCCGAGGTGGACCTGCACACGCTGGACGCGCGCGCCTCGGGGCTGGGCGCCGCCGCGCTCGCCATCGCACTCGCCGTGAGTGCCCCGCCCCCCTCCCTCGCTGCACAATAAAATTTAGTTTAAAAATATTTTCACATTTTCACTTCAATTAATGGTTTCTAATTACATGCTGTCTATTTCATTATTATTAATAAATAAAACTGTTTTATGAATTTTATTTGTTATAATATATCGTTATATTAATTTATTAATTTAGTAGTGGTTTATGTGCCGTGCTAGTAGGGAAGATCTCATGTACTGCAACATAATTTTATGAATGCAAGCTAATGTGAACCTTTCACAATTGCTTGTAATAATATTTCCTGTAATGACCAAATACACATCGTTTATTCCATTTCATTTCAGCACAATCACTCTGATTTTATTTCTGATAGCTCTTGAAGAATTAAATATTGCCGTAGAATAAGCAATATCACTATCATTACCATTGTCGTGGTGAAGTCTGCTTATAAATTAAAGAGTAGATAGTGAATGCAATGTTTCACGAAAACAAAATGTGAATAAAAATGTTTGTAATAATGGCTCACATCGTGTTCTTGTTACAGCTGCGTTTGGGAGTATCTGTGTTAGCCGCCTACGGAGAAGATTTCACTTTTAAAGAGAGACTCTTCATTGCTTTTGCCTGGTTTCCTAAAGCTACTGTACAGGTTCGCCATTTTCCTTTAATTATTTTAAATTTCCTTTAGAACGGATCCATTAGCGTCACCACAAATATTCGTGGTATAAGAAGATGCAATTATCAACATTCAATACGAAAACGTGCTTGATTAGAGGACTTCAGATTCACTTTTGGCAACATCGCAGAGCCGCCAATGGCGCGCTGTTTGATCTTATCAGCGGAAATTGACATTCTGTCTGATTCTCTCTCTGTCTCTCTCTCTCTCTCTCTCTCTCTGACACTGTCTGTCGGTCTCTCTGTCTCTTTGCCTGTCTGTCTCACTCTCTGTCTGTCTCTATCTGTCTGTCTCTCTGTCAGTCTGTCTTTCTCTATCTGTCTGTCTGTCTCTCTGCGTGTCTGTCTGTCCCTCTCTCTGTCTGTCTCTGTCTCCCTCTGTCTGTCTTTCCCTGTCTCTCTGCCTGTCTCTGTCTGTCTTTGTCTCTGTGTGTCTGTCTCTGTGTGTCTGTCTCTGTGTGTCTGTCTCTGTGTGTCTGTCTCTGTGTGTCTGTCTCTGTGTGTCTGTCTCTGTGTGTCTGTGTCTGTTTGTCTGTTTGTCTGTCTGTCTCTGTCTGTCTGTCTGTGTCTGTCCGTCTCTCTCTCTCCCTCTCTCTCTCGCGCGCTGAAGTACCCGGCGTTGCTCAGATATTTCTAATAATTTATTAGACGGGAAGAGGAATTTAATCTAAGCCCGCCCTGCGGGGGAGCCTACTTCTCTCCGCTCCTGTCCGCCTTACTCTCATCTGAAAATATCAGGTCTTTCACTTTCTCACTAAAATAATGTTCTTTTTTTTCTTACTGCGGCCCCAAACTTCAGTCATTGATTCAGTCTGTTGCCTGAATTCAATCTTATTTTCTTATTCAGTCTGTATAATGAAAGTGTTTTTAATTTAATTGGAGTTTGCATTTTAGGATTATTGATAATTAGTGGCTGTTGATAAATAGTGAAATGAGCCATTAACGTCTCAGACAATTATATCTCCAAAAATCCCAGATCACATTGGATTCCGACAAAATTTCTTTTTCATTTGAAATAACCTCTATGGTTGTATTTTCAGCAAAATTGAAAAACAGCGTTGGCACGTTCAATTCCTCCAATTTCCCTTATTCGTTTACTTCAATTATGCCTTTCTTGCCGAATTTACTCTCATTTCATCAGTTTAAATAATTTATTCTGCGCCCAAAGGTATGGTTTTACCTTCCACTATAATAACATAATATATGATTCACTCATGTGTCACAGTTCCAGCATAACATTTAAAACATTCATAATAAGTTTCACTTCCGCTCGTGCGACCCCAATACGTGAGAATCAGCTTAATTTACTACAACTAAACGAATAATTATTTCATTAGAACACATGTGGATATTGATACCGTTTTACGACAATATCAAGCACTATCATCAGCAAAATGGCTTATTTCACTAAATCCATATCTGTTGTACATTTAGTATTCCTTCGTAGAGTGATTAAAATGAACATGCAAGTGTGCAAAGAGCGGGTTAGCCGAGCGGTCGTTGTGCTGCTGTGGCAGGCGGCGCTGGGGCCCGTGGCGCTGGACGCGGCGCGCGCCCTGCAGCCGCCCAGCGCGCTGGCCGAGGCGCGCGGCCGCCTGCTGCTCGGCGTGAACGCGCTCGCCATCCTGCTGACGGCGCCGGCCGGCGCGGCCTTCGTCGCCCTGGCCGGCCCGCGCCTGCTGCGCCTAAGCGAATCGTGAATCCAGGGAAAGGCTTTCAGTTCCTTTCGTTATTTCTGCAGGTATTTCTTCATTCTCTAGAGTTTTCCACTTTATTTCTTTGTCTACTCTATTATCCGTTTTTGAAATTATAAATTGTTGGTAGGTTGTTAAATTTATTTCCTTATTTTTTTTTTTTTTCAATATAAAAATATGTTTATATATAGTGAATGTGCTATTTGTTGTTCTTTCACTTTCTGAATATATTTTGTACTTACCCCATGAATATCTCACTTCATTCGTTCATTTTTTCTCAAGATGTTGTCAAACAGTTTTGACGCCTTTGATAACTTATCACTAGATCCGCGAAGTTTATGAACTTAGAACATGCCGGCCAAAATGCCAAAAAATGTAAAATGAGCCTAGAAATGTTTAAAATATACATCTTTTGCTTACAAAAAGATGTATTTTGCATTAACATTTTTTTTGCCATATATAGAATATCAGCAAATTGAAAACAGTTTTTCTACTTGTGCACATTTTATTTTCGATTAAGGACAGAATATCTTTGAAAAAATGTTGAAATGTTCTTTTTGCAGGAAGTAACTTCTGTCACACGGTACCAACTTGCGTTTCAAAAAAACTTCTCCCATCACATATCAGACTTACTTTCTTGGTATCATAATGTAAATTAATTATTTTTTAGGTAGGATTTCAATTAAATTCATTTTTTAATAATACTGTAAAGCTCTGTAGTGTATTTTCTTCTGGTATTGTAATAATAAAAAATACTTTGTAATTACAATAATGTAAAATAAATAACAGGGATATTAAAATGTGTGTTTTTTGTTAATTTCTTCAGGCCGTACTATAATACCCACTTCCTAAAGTACATGAAACTCCTAGTATATTTTAAAATTGATTTTGTATTGGTTGCCTAGTTTTAACGAGGCCAATTAGAATAATCATTTTCTCTGATGAGGGTGGTTAGGGACAATTTTGAAACGAGCGAACGAATGTAGTCCTTTGCCGGAGGTGACGTGAACTTCTGGTTTGTGACGTCACTAATTACACATTTTCTACCCAGTGAGCCCATCTCTCATTTCTAGTCCTCTTGGATGGCCACTCCCAGCCCTTGCCTCGGGATGGCGCGGGGAGGGGGACCTCACACCGCCCCTCCAACGCGAATTTCTAAATAGTAACCATAGCTCCAAATTCAGTTTTCTCATTGGTGAGAATCTTGAACAAGTCATTATACAGTATATAATGAATACAGTGTATTTTACCTTACGTGAGCTGAATGAACACCAATGGAAAGTTATTTGAATGAGGTCACGACTCCCTCTTTCCTCACCTAAATATACTTTATTTAATTATTTTCGAAGAGAACGTGTGCAACAAATGATTTTCATTACATCAGAATAATTTAATGAATGACAATATGGAATACGGAACGGTTTGCTGAGGCCTTTAAAGAAATTCACAACGGGAAAATCTGAATAGAATGCAGAAAAAATCATGTAATGTCTATCCAGGTAAATTGAAGAAAGTAGAATGGAAGTCATTAGAAATCAGGAGGGTTAAAGCAAGTCATTGTGCTTTATATAAAGTAGGCCTATAAGCCGGAAATCCATCATGGAAAGGTATCACTAGCCGACTTCGTACACCCACCTACACACATCACACACATGCACATGCACGAAAGGATCACATGCACAAAATACAGTTGAGGGTACAGACACATGTTGGAATATTTTTTCTTTTATTAGCAAAACTCTTACGGACCGGAATAAGTTGCCTGCGACAGTTTGTGAAGCCTTTCCTCCAAGTGTTCAAAGAAGAAGAATTTAATAATAGTGCATTTTATTAATTCATTGTTTAGGCAGTTATATCCATTTCTGATTATTACTACAGTAAGAAATAACTAATTCTTCAAATTCATTACTAATATGTAACGACTTTTGCTTTAAGTTTCAAGCAAACTAATCGCAATTAGAATTTCGAATAATGAACTCGTGTGCTGCAGAGTGCCCTCAACTGAGACGAGTTTCACTGATCCTCGCGCGCGAAACGCAAACGCATTGCTGTGCAGTGTTGCATTCATAAAAATGTTAATTGTATATAATATGTGTATTCTCTTGAGTTTTAAAGTGAGTTGCAATTACAAAACCATTCCGAAGTATTCAAACCCCTAGTGTATTTTGTAAACGTAAGTATTAGGCTATGTTTCAATGTGTTTTGAGAAACCGAAATCAGAGTTCTTTTTCTGTCAAGGGTGTTTGTGCAACTAACAATGAAAGCGTTGAAAATATGAAACGTAAGAAATTAATGATTTCAATGAAAAAGCCACAGAAAAAAATTGCTGAAAAGAAACAATGGAATGGAATTGTTCGGCATGCTATCAGACGTCATAAGATGATTTGTGTTTAATTGTCATTATTAATGTTAATGTGTGTCAATGCATGCATGTAATGTACGTGTGTGTGTGTGTGTGTGTGTGTGTGTGAGGGAGAGACAGAAGGAGAGAGAGTGTGTGGGAAAAAGAAGAAAAACGTTGCACACCCTAATGGCATGACAACGAGCCGCGACTGGTGGGTATGCTAACTTAATGTTACAGAGACGTTAAACAGAAACATAGCTTTACATTTGCACTGACAAATTATATATATATATATATATATATATATATATATATATATATATATATTGAAACGCACCGCGTTTCTCAATTGAGATGCGGGAGCCGACATGGTTCGGGCAACGCGGCGACGACGGCGGTTCCGGGCGGATTCGTTCCGAGCAAGAGTGTCTCGTAGCAGGCGAGACGGAACAAATGCGAGGCACGAGATCTCGGCGGTTGGGGAGAGTCATAGACATACAGTACTAGACTGGCAATGAACGATTCTTTTTGAAGCCAACTGATCTCGTTATTCCAATAACACCAATAACAACGTTATAGAACCTTTTATCCTTTCTTGCTTCTTGGCGCGCACGTTGCTCGATGTTGCCACGTAGAATAATCCAATCTTCCTTCTTGTCGAAGTCCACGATGATCAGCGACCAAGTCCAAACTTCTTCCAACCGCATCACATACACTGCCTATACTCTTTATCTTGCGTCTCAGGCGGGTACCTATTTCAAAATGATTTTTTTTTTCAAGTCGGAATAATATCCTTCTAATATTATTTTCTATCACCTAACCTGGCAATTCACAATTTGCTGGTAAAATTTCTAAGTCGAGTCTTGTACCTTCACCGCGAAAATATTCTAAGTTCACTTTCCAGTTCACTCATGAAAATATTACAAGTCCGAGTTTGCCATGGTATAACACGTAAATTTTACAAGTTCCAGTTGTACACCTAATGCGGAAATATTCTAAGCTCAAGTTTAATGTTCACTCCCGAAATATTACAAGTCCCGATTAGATAATTAACCTCAGGAAAAACCGCACAAGCGATCCGCTCACCACCACGACACGAGTCGGAATGCCCTAATTTCCAATCTGATACACCCTTCAAAGCTCGCTGTATTTTTTTCTTGTTTTTTCCCGTTACTATGGTGTACCCTCTGCGTATCTGCACCATAGAAACCCAGATCTTTTGCAATATTTTGACCTTTATTGGCCTAAAAAATTTTTGGTATTGCATATATATATATATATATATATATATATATATATATATATATATATATATATATACTAATATATAAAGACAGAAGTGCGTTGTCTTCTAGCGCGGTAATCTCTGAATCTACTGAACCAATGCTGATGAAACTTTTGTGCTAGCATCTTTTAAAGGCCTGGAGTACTATAGGCTATGATTTACAAACATAAACGGTAATATATTTTCAAAATAATTACTTTTCTGGACATTTTTCGCCTAGCCTTACATCACAGATTCAAGAGTGCATCAATGCCAATAGTTTAGCTACGCGCCACCAGAGGATGACGTCTGAGATCTACTACTGATTTCATCAATGTCCAGAATTATTACGAAATTCATTAGAGTTTGAATAAGGTTATGTAATGTCCCTGTGTGAACATTTGAAAGGAAGCCGTAACTGAAGTGGTAAATAATGTCAATGTTCATGCATTGCTCTTTGTCCGTGTTATACACAAAGTGGCAAGAAATCATTGTGAGTTTGAAAGTGTTTAATAATTGAGGTAGGTTGAGAGAATAAAAAGTACAATAATATACAGTACAGAATATACAGTAATGTACAATGTACAATATACACATATCGTATACAATCTAAACAACGTCTTATTTTACAGAAATTTGTGACAACTGAATTGTTTGACTAAACGAGTATCACAATTGTCAAAACAGATTACAAATGCCAAGAGATGGGCAGTCTACTAAAATTTTGAATCGGTTGCTCAGAGAGAAGATCGACTTGCTGAAATACTCACTTGCCCCATTGAAAACAATACTGCAAGAAGGGGAGAAATGTGAATAATTCTCTAAGTAGTAGGGTAGCTGTTCATTAGGGCTCTCAATTTGACTTTTTACACAGTTCTTAGATTCAGAATGGTAAAATGGAAAATGTGTATACGTTTTCAGTCCATTCAGTAAACGTTTTTCTTCAATATGCAAAGGCAGTTTGAACAGTGGTGTGTAATTGAGGAATGATCATTTGCATATTAAGACTAATCTGTACAGTTGTTTGTCATATTAATTGCGGTTGTACTTTTTCTTCTATACGTGAAGAAGTTTAGTGCTGTGGTTGGGATTTAAGCAATATTAAGACTAATCTGTGCAGTTGTTTTGCATCCCACTTCCTCCTAATGAATGAATGAATGAATTCATATATATTTTTCAATAAATAATAGGAAAAAATTAATTTATCTCAAAATATTTTGTCTAAGCAAACAAAAAAATCTGGGAGTCTTTTGTTTCTATTTTTCAGTATTCATGTTCATATTGGTAAAATGGAAAATGTTTGTATGTTTTCATCCCACCCAGTAAAAGTTTTTCTTCAATAAGTGGAGTTTTGGGCAGTGGTATGCAATTTAGGAATACTTATTTACGTATTAAGACTAATCTCTACAGTTGTTTGGCATATCAATTGCAGTTGTACTTTTTCTTCTATACGTGAAGAAGTTTAGTGCTGTGGTTGGGATTTAAGCAATGATTATTTACATATTAAGACTAATCTGTGCTGTTGATTTGCATATCAATGGCTGCCAATGAATGATTTCATCCATATTTTTCCATAAAATATAATAAAAACTTAATTTATCTAAAAATGTTTGTCTGATCAAATAAATAAATCTGGGAGTTCTTGGTTTCTATTATTCAGTTTTCATGTTATTGGTAAAATGGAAAATGTGTATGTCTTCAGTCCACCCAGTAAAAGTTTTTCTTCAATATTTGAAGGGGTTTTGTGCAGTGGCATGTATTTTAGGAATGATCATTTACATATTAAGACAAGTCTGTAAAGTTGTTTGCATATCAATTGCTGTTGTACTTTTTTCTTCTGTATGTGAAGAAGTTTAGTGCATTGGATGATAATTAAAAATAATCATTTATTTATTAAGACTAATATGTGCTTTAGTTTTGGATATCAATTGCTCCCAATAATTGAATTCATCCATACTTTTCTATAAAAAATAGGCAGAAATTAATTTATCTAAAAAAAGTTTGTCTGAGCAAATAAATAAATCTTGGAGTTCTTGGTTTCAGCTGACCTGTACAAATTGGAAAAATGGAAAGTAATTTATGATTTTGTAAACCCAGTTAATGTTTTTTCTTCAGTATGTGATGAATTTCTGTGCAGTGGTAATTTAGGAATCATCATTTACATATTAAGACTAATCTGTAAAGTTGTTTTGCATATCAATTGCTCCCAATGAATGAGCTCATTCATAGTTTTCTAAAAATATAAGCAAAAATTAATTCGTCTAAAAATATGTTTGTCTAAGCAAATAATATCTGGGAGTCCTTGGTTTCTATTATTCATATTTCAGGATCCATAATCTCTATCCCTTGGAATAAAATAATGATGCTAATATGGTTTTGTTATGTGGCTCAGTGCATTGTCAATTTATTACTTAAACATAGTGTAATGTTGGTGAATCATTAGTTTTCTAATGTATCAGTCGTGTGATGAATTGATTTTCCTGAATAAGTTTTATACTCCATGTTACTAGCAAGTAGGACATTAAACATACATATTTTTGTCGTCTTCAAAAGTACAAAAACTGGTAATTATGTTTCAGAATAGATACAAGTATTTTCACTTATTTTTATGATTAAGATTCATCAATTACGTTATGACATCTATAACCTTTACTCCGGATCTACCTACTACCGTACCCGTGCACGAACTTCCGCATGTTATACTCAGCTTAAAACAGTAAGGTCACGAGTTGACAGATCAATTTCAAAACTTTCTTTTTGAATACAATAGAAGAAAAATATAAAAATAGGATACGTTTTACAATGTGTCAATTTATTGATAGTGTTGGAATATTATATAAAACTTCTCAAAAAATTATATATGTGAGTCTACAAGTATTTTATTTTGTAGTTCATATTTATTTATTACTTTTAGTTATAAAGTGAATGTCTAGATGCTGGAAATAAAACTTCAAATAAGAAAAATGTAATTATTTGTGGAAAAGTGAGCGAGATAATCCGGAAATTTCCAAATGGGGGTCAAGAGAAGACAGCTATCGTAGCGTGGCCGGGCAGAGCATGGCAGGGAGTAGGGCGGAGAAGGGATACAATGGAAGAAATAGAGGTAGGGCCGCAGGGCATGAAAAGATTGAATTCCTCTTCCTGTATAATAATTTACTATAATAAATGCCCGAGCAACGCCGGATACTTCAGCTACGTATATGTATATATATATATATATATATATATATATATATACATATATATATATATATATATATATATATATATATATATATATATATATATAAAATAAAATATATATAATATATATATAAATAAATATAATATATATATAAATTACACTAATCGTAGTTAGGATTGACAATGGTTAGTGATAATATGAGAGGATAAAACAAGACATGTCTAGTATCTCCATGGTGTCTTTAGTCCACACTAATAGATTGTTTAACAAATTCTTACATCAAGTCATGCAATCTGAAATACAAGTCAGTATGCATTCTGGTACAGATACACATATGTAGTATTTCACTGGCGTTAGTGCATCATCATTTCTTGAGATTATGGGGACGTACATACAGAGGGAACAGCAGAACTTAACTTTTGCACTGTCTCTAACCATATTAGATTATTTACCTTCTCGTATAAACAGAGTAATAATATACGAAGTATAGAGAAAGGTACATAATGCGCGAAAATACAGCGGATTTTCGGCAGGAAAATAATTCCCGGGCCCTGATAACGAAAAACTGGATAAAACCAGTTTTTACATTAAGAAGAAAAATCCTCTAACACGTGGTGTACCCAGAATCCCAGTTTTGTGGGTCCTTGATACAGAAAAGTCAATTGATGTCATTGATCTGAAAAGTCAAACGTCCGTCCGTCTATCCGTCGGATTTTTTTCCATATTGATGAAATCTGGCTCTAGTTGAAGCTTTGAAGTTTTGAAAAGCATTCTTTAAAATTTAGTGGTACTTTACATGAAGCCCCTGGGATATTTTCATTTTTCTTCAAAAACAGCTCCAAATTTTTTCTTTAAATTTCTTATAAAACTAGAGGAAAGTACACTTATAAAGGTAGCATAGGTCCAATTTTCATTGTTAACTCTGAATTTTCGAAAATTGAAAAAGTTTGAATTTTATTCGGCATCTTTCTATAACTATAAAATAGAATATTGAGATTTTTCCTTAAAAATGAAATTCAATCTCAATATTTTGTTCTTTCATTATGGTCACGAACATTTTTTACTAAAAACTTTTAAAACTTTTAGTAGTTTTCGCGGATTATTGCCAGAAATATGAGCAATTTTTAAGAACTAACAAAAACTAGAATTTTTTAGAAAATTCCTCAATTTTTTTTCTAAAAACTTTTAGTAGGGGTAATGCTAAATGTACTTTATGAGATGACATAAACGCCATGTTACTAGATCGATTTGTTTTTTCAAAAATTACGAAAATGTAATTTTTTACTTATCTCTCACGTAGTTACTATTTACATAAGTTGTCATTTCTTGACTATTGTATTAGGCTGTGTACATGTGCTTTAAATAATGTATAAAATTTCTCGAAAACTCAACAGTTTTCTGCGAAAATTAGCTCAAAATCCCCATTTTCAGAAATGCTCACACGCCATTTTCTCAAGAATGGCTCCAAATTTTTTCTTCCAATTTTTCCAATGAATAATGCTAATTGCATTGTTTAATATGACGTAAAGCGTCATTTTGCTGTATTTTTTGTTTTTTCACAAATTACACAAATTTAATTTTTTTGAAATATCTCTCACGCCATTAATATGCACATTTCCATCAATTTGTATACATTATTGCATTTGTTAGTGAAATTACTTCAAATGACTTCAAATAAAGTTTTTCGAAAATTCAATAAATTCCTGTGAAAAAGAGCTTCAAATTTTGCACTTACTGTAATACTTAATCACCATTTTCTTAAAAACGGCTTCCAATTTTTCAATGAAAATTTCTATTTAGGACGACGTTAGAGCCTTGTTTAATGTAATTAAACTATAATTTAGTTTCTACTATTTGGAAAGCGAAAAGTTGCGAAAATTTCAAAAAAAACTTTTCTTTTGGCCGCAATAGATGGAAGCAGGCAAGGAGGGACAAAACTGTACAGTACTAGCCCACACCAAGGAAATTAGAAAACTTTACTGCGAGACGGTGTGTGCCATTCTATAGCTCCTCTAGTTTCTTCATAATCTTTCAACAGATAGTGGTTATTGCACTGTTTAATATGACGTAAAGTTCATTTTTGCGAATCTTTTGGTTTTTCAAAAATTACACAAATTTCTTTTCTTTAAAATATCTCTCATGCTGTTAATAAGTACATTCTCACCAATTTGTATGCATTATTGAAATTTTGATTGACAGTGCTTTTAATGACTTGAAATAAAGTTTTTCGAAAACTTAATAGATTTCTGTGAAAAAAAGCTTCAAATTGCGTATTTACATTAACGCCTAAACGCCATATTCCTAAAAACGGCTCTACATTTTTGAATGAAAATTACTTTTTTGAACTAGAATTTACTCCTCTTTAATATTCTTAAATTAATATTACGGTTCTACTCTTAGAGCAATGACAAGTTGAGAAAATTCAAAATAATGTACTTTGGGCGGCGATAGATGACACCTGGCAAGAGGATTGAGCAAAACCGTAAAGCCAGTCCACGCCAAGGAAATTAGAAAACTTTACTACAAGAAAGTCTGTGTCATTCTGTAGTACCACTAGTTCATTTTGAAAATATCAACATTAAACAAACACTTTTGTACGAAATACGTTGAAAATCTAGTTCTCTACAGTTTGGTTTTACGAGATATTAGTTACCAACGTTAGTGTTGAAAGTTGATTCGTTTTGATTTGGATTGTGGAATTGCACTAGAATTACGAGAAATGTCGTCACAGCAACCACCATCTGAAAGAAAATCACACATTATCTTAAAATAATTTTACGAGTATGTGCAAAATGTCACTATATAACGTAGTATACTGCTCTTTCAGGAGTATTTTAAAGATCCCGTATTTAAAAGGAATCTTGTTAGGGTGTGTTGACAAGGAAACAATAAGCGAAAAATAATATAAATTTCGTACATCCATCTTTTTGTTGATTTCTTAAAATCTCAAAACGCTGATAAAAAGAAAGAAGTTTTATGATTACTCGTAGCTCCCAAATTCATAAATGTGACCTATAGGTTTTAGCAGCTGATTAGAGTTTGGTGAGAAAAATTTCCATCAAATACCTGTCAGTCATCTACACAGTATTTCCGTAACCTATTGAATTTCTAGTGACTTACAGAGTATAATAAGGTGAAATCAATGGGAAAGAACCCACATGCTGTAAACCGTATCTGTCGGTGCATGATTTGCAATGATAGGCGGGAGAGCTGTAATAGAATAAAGAAATAATTATAAAATTATTTATTTATTTCACAGTTTTGTATTATTAAAAAACAACTTCTTATTACCCA
Source organism: Teleogryllus occipitalis (assembly GCA_011170035.1). NCBI lineage: Eukaryota > Metazoa > Arthropoda > Insecta > Orthoptera > Gryllidae > Teleogryllus > Teleogryllus occipitalis. Next base: position 19,355 of record BLKR01005016.1, read on the forward strand.
AAAAATCTAATACTACATAGAATTTTAATTTTATTTTTTTCATTTGTCCCGATCTTCATAATATCTGTTAAACTTTTCTCTTTCAAAAGTTTATAAATTTCTCTCAACTATAGCTATGTTTAGATCCTCCTCTTTTCTTCCTACCCACAGGAAACCACTCTAAAATAATTTTTAGAATTCTATATTCTGTCATACTTTTAACATGTTCAAACTATTGTAATTGCTTGTATTGAATAGTTTCTAAAATTGTTTCTATTTTAATAATTTTCTTCTCTTATTTTTAAATTTCTTATTTTATCTAATTTTGTTATCTTGGATGGCCTAAAAAAATTCATTTGTTGACAGTAATTTTACTTTTAAATTTTTATTTAATTTCCAAATTTTTGATCAATATAAAACAGTACTTTCTACAATAGATTTATAATAATAATAATAATAATAATAATAATAATAATAATTAAAGACTTGGGAAAATGTAAAATAATTATTGATAATTATTATAATTATTGATGATAGCAAATGGAACTCCTATTCAGAAGTGAACTGGAAAAGCTATTGGAAATAGAGAAATTTTCTATCGTGAGGGACCACAAGAAAAATGAAGACATTAGGTTAGAAGTTCAAGTTTGCAATACAGGCCAAATATTAGATTCACATAGATCCCAATGGTATGACCATCTTCATAGAATGGATAGTTCGCACATCCCTCTTCAAAGTTTTGGATTTCAGACCGCAAAGCAGAAATATAGGACGTCCTCGACTGAGATGGAATGATCAAATGAAACACCTGGACACGGAAGAGGCCTGAAGGCCTACTCCAAGCTGTATATGATGATGATTTTCTATCGATACGGGAATGCAACTGGGAAATGACAAATGCAAAATCCAACGCATAAAAAATGGCAAACTCACTGGCAACTTATCTAAAGAGAATGCGAACTTATCTAAAGAGATCATAACAGCAATAAACATAAACGACTTCAACAAATATCTTGGAAAGCACAAAATCTAACAATAGCCCACACACAAATCAAAGAAGAACTGAAGGTAGAGTTTGAACGCCGTCTAAAGTTACCGATACCGAATAGCGTAAAAGGTATTTATACCAGTGTAGAAATACCTTTAACTCTATTATAGCTTTATTCAAAATACCTTTAAAAATGCCAGTATAAGACGTCAAATACCGGTATTTTTAGAGGTATTTTACTTTTTAATCCAACATCTATACCGGTCAAATACCTCAATTTAAAGGTATTATACTGGTATTTTTTTAATGAAAATACCTGTATTTTATCTTGAAAATATCGGTATTTCATTAGAATCATACAGGTATTTTGGGGGAAATCATTGTGAATTTTACCTCTAAGATAGCTCAGAGGAACAACTATGGACACTGCAGTGTTTCTGACCGGGAAGTCTGAGGGTTCAAGCCTCGACGGTGCCGTATTTTCACCACTTGCCATATTCTAGCTAGGTGGAGTTCTGCCGTTGGCTGGGAAAAAAAATTGAATGGTTGGGTTTTCTGAACGGTATTTTGTATGGATTCTCCGATCATTACCATGTGAATGGCGGAGTAGTACTCAAACAAACGGGCCACTGATTGCATATTATCTTTTATTCCTCATCCTTTCGCCTTAAATATTCATTCTTTTACACACTACAATATTATGTCGGGAGACCAGTTAGAGCGTGAAGTTTGTTTCTCTTGATGATTGATTGATTATTAGTGATTCCGGACCCGTCAATTGCTAAGGTCATTAACCCCGCAAGTATAGTATATGTGTCTTCCTTGAGAAATGGCGGTGATCTTCCCCCGTGGGTGGTAAGATCCGGTGCCGACCTATCGTCCGCTAACGGAGTTTCCCCCAACCAGGTATCTCCTATCAGTGGGGCCCCGCCCCAAACCGAGACAAGCTCTAAGCTCATGTAGTGGTGTCCGGTAGTGCATGTAACTATAAGTGTGTGTAAGTAGTATAGGAGAAGAAAGAGGAATGAAACATCGCGCGCGGTCCGTGGCTGGTTTGTTAGGGTACTGCTCTGGCATTCGCCTGGTGTTGACCGGAGATACCACTACCACTAGAAAACTACCGTTCAGAGCAGCCAGCCGCCAGAATTCTTCTCGGCTGGGCGCGATGTTTCCTTCCTCTTCCTTGATCTATCCTCACCCCTTACTAACACACACTGACACTTGCAGGCAATTCACTTCCACACACGCTGGGAGACTAATCGGGAGCTTAGAATTTGTCCCGGCTGGGGTGAGACCCCGTTGGTGGGAGATAGCTTGTTGGGAAAACCCCACTAGCCGACGGTAGGTTGGCGCCGGATCTCGCCACATAGCTGGGGAAGAGCACTGTCACCTACCAAGAAAATGCATACATTACACTTACGGGACTTGTGACCTTGGCAGTTGGTGCGCCCGGAATCTCTAACAATCAATCAAAAGAAAGCGCATGCGGTCCGTTTGGTAAAGAAAAGCCCAGGCACTGGCCTGCTATTGATCAGAGCAGCCGCTCTTCCGCCGCGCCGCCTTTGACAGCCCTTCTTTTGGCAGGGTGTCCATTTTCTCGGAGGGTACGCAGGGTGACAAAAACCAGTGTTTACATGGCAGGTTCAGAAAGACGATAAGATCCAACACATGCATGAATAATCCAAATACAATTATTGCAAACTGGGTTCGTGAAAATATTTTCTTGGTATAGAGTAAATAAATAAATGAAAATTAATTATTTAATTAATTAATTTCGCATTTGCATTTTAGAAACCAAATATTCACAATAATGGTGTAATAAAAAGTGGGAAAACAGAGTGTAACTTGCAATGTCTACCCAATGCGGGAGACAGTTCTTTGGATACAGGCCAATCACTTGTCTGCCAGTGTTGAACAAAGTTATAACTACAGCACTGTATAAATGTAAATAAATAATACTAAATAAAATGTACAGACACCTAGATAAGAACCATCTGTTGCCACTTGAACAGAAAGGATGTCTTGACAGTTCCTATGTCTGTAAGGAAACCTTCCTACTAAATGAAGTCATCTTGAATGATGTAAAGAAACGAAAACCTAATTTAAGCATGGCTTGAATTAACTTCCAGAAGGCCTTTGACAGTGTAGCACATGATTGGATTTTGAACACCAATGCAGAAAATGTGAATTATATGGCGAATTAATTGAGCACATTATGGCGGGCAGTCCGACATTATCAGACAAAGCCTGTCTTGGAAGACACAACCAACTCGCAAAATTGATACATCGAGAACTCGCTGTAAAACACAGGTTGCTTGACTCTTCTACGCCGTATTACAAACATTGTCCATCACCTGTATTGGAATCGAAGAGCCATGTGATGTACTGGGACCGAGTTGTTATCACGGACAAAACAGTGGATTATAACAGGTCTGATATCCTCCTCATTAATAAAATCAGTAAAGTAGCCTCTCCGAGGCAGTTCCTCTGACCCATAACATCAGGAAAACTGAATTGGAGAAGATCAGGAAGTATGAGAAGCTTGCAATGCAATTGAAACAGATCTGGCGGTTCGAGAAAGTTCTGATATATGCCTTGGTTCTCATAGATGCCATCGGAAGGAGTAATGTAGAAAACATAAAAAAGAATTTGAGAAATTTGGAACTATCAATAAAATTGCAAACTGCGGAACAAAAGGCAGTCTCACTTCAGACATGTCACATTGTTCCAAGGTTTTAACAGTAAGCTCAAGTGGGATAGGGTGAATTCCCTTTTCATAAGAGCAGAATCTGGTTCTATGACACCAAAAGACAGATTCCCTTTGCCCAGTTTAACTGAGAAATGAAGATAATAATATTAATAATAATATATAATAATAATATAAATAATAATATTAATAACAATATATATGATAATATATAATAATATAAATAATAATAATTTAAATTTTTTAATTAAAGCCCGTTGCCCAAACTTTTTTCTTTAAAGGATTTCTTAGTCACGAGAAATCATTCTTTAATACCAATCGATGCATTATTTAAGAAATTATCGAATGCTATACATAGATAATTTAAATTTACTTTACCAATAGTAAAGTAAATGTACGCACTTACCTCGTCTTTAAATTCATTATCACGAGTTACTCCCAGCACCTTGTGCACGATGATTGGTGTTTGACTTGCCTGAAAGAATGACACAAATTGAAACACATTCTAACTTGCAAATGTTTTCTTAAAATAAGTAGCAGTGAAAGTAATAACTCTCCGCTTTTAAACTTGTTCTATTCACTACAAAGCATCAAATAATTGTTTTTAAAATAAAAAGTATTGAAAACGTAAATTCAAAATACCAAAAAGCTTTCACAAATCAATGAAGAAGTCCATAATTTATACATCTAGGAAATGTGAAGGCTACATTTTTGATACATGAAGTATGAAGGCTACGTTATAAATACACGAAATGTGGACGCTACAAAAGTCTTCCCAACTTCAGTCAGGCCGGGAGCTAGCTAAAAAAACACGTATGATAAGTTAAAAGATAAAACTTTTTGAGAAGTTATCCAGTGTTATGAATAACAGAGAAACGTAAGTATGGCGGCCTGTGTGTGTTGGCTTTGAGGATAACAATTTTTTTAATGTGCCGAAAAACTATATGCCCTTGGGGAATGAATACACAGCAAATTCTTGTTGTATATTGTTCATTAAAAAGCCAAAATGTGAAGGAGTTGAATGCTACACCGATGTGGCCTCCCAGACTGTCCGCCATATTTGAATGAAATGTGTAATTTTTTTATGCTTTCTTGAATTACGAGTTCAAAGCAATTTTTCTGTCAAAGAATAGAATTTTTTTTTCATTGCGGATTATGACCATGCCTTACCGATTTGGTGTCTCTAAGTAGCCGCCATACTGAATCAAAGATGTCAAATTTATCACTAGGCCATGTACAGTTGCTGACACATAGAATGAGTAACGGCCAAATTCTGAAGTCCCAGTATTTCTGCACATTCTGGCAGCACTGTACGGAGGATAACGCTATCTGGTTCTTTCGTAGTTAACTATTACAAAAGAATATTCTCAACCAACTGCCAACGACTGAGAAGCTGATAGACTAGATTTCTCTCAATTATCGTCTCTAGCGTGAGCGTTCCTTATGATAGGCGTGTTTATCCTTAGGGTTGAGAGTATTGGCGCAGAAGGCACAGGGGACCAGGGTAGTTGCATTGCGTCGATTTGCAAGCCAATCGTTCGCCTACAAGAATATATAAATAAAGATAATATCATACATTACAACAGAAAATGTTCAGCCAAATGCAATAGAATTAATGGATTAAAAAAAATTATTTACATTTTTCACATAATTCAGATTTACTTGAGAAAATTCAATTGAATACCATTCTCTCTTTTAATGCAAAACAACTTAAGTACGTGAACGAATATTACGAAAACGATACGAAGAAATGAGGTGGCTCCTGGATCGGAAAAATATTTGGGAGTAGGAAATTTTGGTTAGTGAGTGCGAGTAGTAGTGTTAAAATATCAGTGTTTACAAAATATAACATTTCAGCAACCAGGTATTTAGTAATAATTTTGCACCTCTTGACAAAACTGTTATTTTACAATAGTCAACTCAGGTAATTTGAGGACCCCCCCGTGCCGTACAGCGCACGTTTCGGTTTGTTTAAAAATTGTTAATTTTTCAAAATTGTTAATTCGCAGTCTCTCTCCCTCAATCCCCTCTCCCTCCCACTCTCCCCCTCCCCATCTCTCTCCCTCTCTTTCGCCCACTTTCCCTCCCCTTTTCCTTCCTTTCTCCCTCCCTCTCTCTCTCCCTCTCTACCCCCTCTCTCCCTCCCCGTCTCCCTCCCTCTTTCCATCCCTCTCTCCCTATCCGTCTCCTCTCTCCCCATCTCTCCCTCTCTCCCCCTCTTTCTCCCCTTCTCTCTCCCCCTCCCACTCCTCTCACTCTCTGTCTCTCATCTCACTTTCTCTGTCTCTCTCATCTCACTCTGTCTCTCTCTCTCTCTTCCTGTCTCTCTCAGTTTCTCTCTGTATCTCTCTGCCTCTCTCTGTCTCTCTCTGCTTCTCTCTCTGTGTCTTTCTGTCTGTCTCTCTCTCTTGCGTACAGGAATCGATGATTGTATGTATTCAGTCGCTCGCAGCGCCTCCCAAATTCATTGCAGGCTTTTTTCAACAATTATCAATCATTGTTAATGCGAGAACCTGGACTAGGTGATCCTTTGTGCGTCTTCAATATAGAAGAAACAAAAACATCAACAGTTCATAGCGGAAAGATAATTGCCGAGACGAGCTGTGTCGAGTGAAAAGTGCGGAAAAGGGAACTCATGTAACAACGTACTGTATTGTCCGCACTGATGGCAATTATTTACCACCTTTTATAATTTTTTCATTTATAGTTCATTTTAGTGACCACATGCTGTTTGTTGCTCCGTCAATTTCTTTAGGGCTGGCCAGTTCAACAGGTTGTATGGCGAGTAAACTGTGTGTTAAAACATTGCAGCCCTTCTTCAAATATTCTAATGGCACAAAGGAAAACCCATCTCTTCTAATTTACGACTATCGTGAAAGTTATTTTTGAGTTAGCAGGAGCAAGTAGTATCCAAATTGTGACAATTATTCCACATTCATCGCAACGAATGCAGCCTCTTGATGTTGGCCTGTATTCTTCTTTCCAGAAATTGTACAATTCAGCCATTGATTCGTGGTTGTTAAGTCACCAAGGGGAAATTGTGTCAATTTATGAAATGGCAGGCTTAATAGGGACTGCCACCGCACGAACACTCCACAAGAGAAACGGCACACTCCCTTTATTAGAAAAAAGGTGGAAACAAGAAGCAAAAGAAAAGAATAGATGTAAGAGAAAATCATCAGTACTTTTAAAAATGATAGTGGCTCGTCAACGACAAAAAAGAAGAAATGCTTATTCTGGAATAGTCATGACCCATTGAACCCCAGACACTGTTTCATGGTGACCCAAGCAATGAGTATGATGGGTTATTCATTGAAAAAAGTTTTTTTCTTTTCCTTTTTTTCTGCACTGTTTATTATTTCGCGGCTATAAGCACGGCACCGCAATAATAAAATATTTGTATGTCTTTAGTTGGACAACTAAAATGAAATAAATCATCTTCAATGTAAGTTGAGTGTTTCAATTCCTGAGTGTTAAAGTTCCTGAGTGTTACAATTTTTGTGATCATGGTGCTCCAGTGTCTCCTAAATGCATTCAATTTTCTGAAATTATAATTGGCATTATTTCTGCAAAATATTTTTTTAAATTTATATCGTACTTCTTGGATTATGACCTTTGGCTGACGATATTTTTTTCAAGCCGCCCAGTGTTGGAATTTGTGGCACTGAGGTGGCATATGTTAAATTTAAAAACTGTGCTTCATCAAGATTCAGCCGAGAAGCCAGCCCATCCATCATTTGAGGAACCAAACATTGTAAAATATATACATAGGGCTTAGTTTTTAAATTTAAGTTTAAGTACTGAATGTAATTTTTTTTAGTACTTATAAATTAAGATCTGGTGGCTAAAAGCCCAAACTTGTAATTCTATGGCCATAGAAATGTGTAAAAAATGTTATTCGATGGTACTGTTAGTTGTGAAAAGCAATTATTTGGTGAACAGTCAAAATTAGTAATTAATGACATAAATTCTTGACTTTTGAAAACAGGTTTATGCTCATTGTAAGGAAACCAGCCATAGAAATGGCTTCTACTAACAAAATCCCAAATTTAGAACATTTTTGGGATTGATTGGTACCTTTGTTTGCCTTTGAAAAGGTTGGAAAAGCCATTTTTTAGGCAAAATAAAAATTTCTCTATGTACATGATAAGTTTCCACTAGCGACCGCTAGAGTGCACTGAACAGTAGGTGCACTGGCTACAAACGCATGTGTATAGGCAACCTGCTAGGTGGACTTGTTTTGCATTTTGCCTAATAACAAGGCGCCATAGGCTATTCTTTGCAAAGGCAATGAGCATATAACTTCTACATAATCGATTGGTACTGCGTCACGCTCCAGTGACGTCTGGTGGCAACCCCCACCCCTTTACTGAGGCTATATAAGGGGTTCTCTGCCCGGCATTTCTTGCCATTCGCCTCACGTAATTAGCTACAACTTCTTGCCTGAGACGGGTCGGCCGTTGCCGATATGTTTTTGTGTTTTCTATTTCAGCGTCCTCATTGAAATATTAAATTTTTGGAGTGGCTTTATTCCACACTGTGATGGAATTGGATTGATTAATTTATGCTATGTTAAGATTTATATGTTTATTGTAAGTTAATATAGCCTTTTTGTAGTGTCATTTTTTTCTTATGTATGGTTACGGTGCGAAAGCACAAATTGTTTATGTATGTGAATGGTGCAGGAACTCGTGTCGAGCCTAAGCAACGGCGATTTTCTCACAGAGCTGCGTAGGGCGTAATGGCGGCGCAGTCTCATGTATTACGAAGTCTGCACATTTTCTAATTGTTTGATTGAATGTTGCAGCACATGGCTCCACGTCTTGAGTCAGACGACATACGCGCATTGGACCCCTGGAGCCCATACGTGACGGAGAAAGGGCCCGCACGGCAGTCAAGTCGTGGCCTATTGTAAACTTCTGTTCTTTGGCCCCGTGAGCGGCTACACAAGGTCGCTTGGGTATCAAGACGCAATTGGCACAAAAGTGTTCAAATGGCTTCATTGGAAAAGGTGGCACTATAATTATGTTTAACGATAAGGCAATATATTAAGAAATCAATGCAATTCCATCAACTACGTAAAAGTTGTAGCAATTAGAGGACGCTAATCAAGGTTGTTTTTAACATTGTCAAGAGTTATGTTTTAAAGTGTAATACATTTCTTTGCAACATATTACTCAATTTGTGTATTTTTTTGTAATGAAAGGCTTCTAAATGCGAAGCCTTTGTCATATTGTAATTGTACGTCAGCCGTTTGTCGCCCTAAAATGGGTCATTAGCAAATTCAGGCTTTTGACGTAGTAAATATTGTTACGACGCCGCTTCCTTGCTCTAGATGTGATTGACGCCGGCCCGGGCGTAGCTCAATCGATTAATTGGATGGTGGAAGGAAGTTGATGAGAATGATCTTAATCGAATTGAAGTAGTGCTAGATAAATAAATGTGGGCTTTATTTCTGACAGGTGTCAGAGAAGTTACATTGAGAATTTGAAGTTGAATTGGCCCTGCCTAATGAGCTCATAAAAAAAAGATAAGATTAAATTAAATAAAATTAATTTACAAATGGAGTCCTTATTCCTAATCACAATAGCCAATGCGCGGCAACGCTTACATACGAGAAGTTTTGTACTTAATTTTCTTTTATTTAAAAGTCCAAAACGCTTGAAGAGCAACCCGTGCGTAGGTTTACTTTGCCTGATGGCGAGAGAAACCAGCGCTCCAGCGGCGGGATTCCCTCGGGTCGGTGACCTCAACAGCTGGCGGCGGCAGGCTCGTTGAAGGGCGGCTTTTGGCGGCCGGGACCGCGGCACAGGCGGCGGTCGCAGGTTGGGCAGCGTCAGACCGCGTCTGCTAGAGGAAGCCCGTATTGTCGGGGCCGTCTCCACCTCTTGATGCCGATTAGCGGCGACTCCGCATCAGGTATCGGTTGGCAGCGTGGCTCCGTAAGATGACGAAATAATCACGGGCCGTTTTGCGCACCGTGGCGCGATGATCACGCATCAAAACACCGACAATCTCGGCGGAACAGCCTGAAGCCTAGATAGCACTCTTCACTGTGCGCGAGCCTCGTGAGAAGCTCCCTGACCGAAAATTAGGTCAAGAGTGCGTGCGCGAGCCTCGTGCGAAGCTCCCTGCCTGACAATTAGATCAGAAGTCCCCGTTGGGTTTTGGCTCCGTACGTGCGTGCCCTTTGGTTCCCCCTCCCCAAATTGCATACTGACTCTTGAAATTACCCCTTCCCCCGTCGTTCGTGCTCTGATTGGCCTAAACCTATGGCGTCGTAGCTAATACTTCACCAATCAGATGTCACGATTCCCTAAAACTTTCCGTCAATTCGACCTTTTCCCTCTCACTCTATCTCCAAGCGTGTGCACTTATGCAATAGACGTTTTCATAACACTCTTTTCAACAAACAAAGTTAATAAATGGGCCTGTACTTCCCAGTCGGGGGTTTACCTGCGGGGAATTTTCAGCTCCGAAAACAGTGAGGCATTCATAAGAAGGGGGGCCTCGTGGACGCGCAGCTGTGGGTCGTAAATCCCTTTAGGGACGGGCGATTTCGGAGGGGACCTTCCAGCGGCGGTCGCGAGGTGGAGGGGCGGTGGCGGGCGCCGGCGTGTCCTGACACGCAGTTCTCTGGTTCACAAATACTTTTCCTCTTGTACATAATAATAATAATAATAATAATAATAATAATAATAATAATAATAATAATAATAATAATAATAATAATAATAATAATAATAATAATAATATCGTGCCGCCACAATATGGTTAAATTCATGTATTTAAAGGCAAAGTGGCCTTCCAAATTCTTCTAAATTTACACTTTGATTGTTTGACTTTAGTAATTCTGTTTCATTCCTCTTACAGCATTGTTACGCATCAAAGAGGAATTTTGTTTGTTATTTGTAACTTATCTTTATAATAAATAATTGTTATAAGTGAAGTTGGATTGTGTCTCTATAACGTAGACCCCTTAGTTGAAACTCACTTGGGTATTATTGAACCTTGTGCCTTTTTCCTTTGAAAATAGCACCTTTACGATAGTCTGATTCCTAGGAATTTTTGTGTTAATTCCGCTCAACTCAATTGGGACCTTGCCTGGTCATAATTCTTTTTGTTGCTGTTAATTCAGCTGGCGACCGTGATACGTTTACGTTTGATTTGTACCAGCATATTTTTGTCCAGAAGGGAATTCATTTCCAGGACGTATTTCCTATGTTCACTATAATCGAATCTTCTTATGCTTGTTTGTAAAGCGAGTGAAACGGGACCAATGAGTTAGGTTCCCAATATCGGAGTTTACTATAACGGGAGTGGACGTTCCATGTTGTAGTGTTGTGTTTTGGTGTGAGGCAACTGACCGCGTCCGCGGCGGCCGCTCCCGCGTGCGCCAGCTGCAGCGCGAGCACGCCGCTGAGCAGCACCCAGCCCACGGAGCCCGCGAGCTGCAGCCCCGGCCGCTGCCGCCACTGCACCAGCAAGTAGTACAGCTCCGTCGTGGTGCCGCAGAAGGCCGCCATCACCACCTGCGGACAGGGCACCCACTCGACTACGGTTGCAATTCCAAAATTAATGCGAAAAGCACAGGCGGAGCAAATCGTCTCACCAAATCCAAACAAACCAGCCTTACGTCAAAGCGGGCAGAGAAAGGAAGTGAAGACGGGTTTAATCACTCTTTTTATCTCCCCTCTTTCTTCTTACTCTCTTTCTACCTCTTTCTTCTCTCTCTCTCTCTCTCTCTCTCTCTCTCTCTCTCTCTCTCACACACACACACACACACTCTCTCTCTCTTTCTCTTTGTGTTTTCATCTCTCTCTCTCTCTCTTTTTCTCTCTTTCTCTCACTCTCTCTATATCTCTGTCTTTCAATCTCTATCTCTCTCTGTCTCAGGGTTTGTCTAGAAGAAATCGGGACTCAGGTACAACCACCCAAAAGGGGGCCGGGAAAAATGTTTGGAAAATTAGGGGCAAAATCATGTAATTGTAGGTATTTCTTTGCCTCAAGCTTGAAATTATCGACAGTTTTACCCTAGAAAGATAATGTTAAATTTTAGTTACTTATTGGTAATGATGAGTAAAATTTGGTCACATGAACTTAAGTCGTTATTAATTCATACAAGCATAATTAATTCAACTACAAACTTTATTTTCATATTTTAAATTACTATTAAAAACTAAGAACAACAGTTCTTTGAGTCAAAATGGCTACAAAAATTCATACTTTCCACGTATTTCTACTAAGATTCTCTTAATTTCTTTTGAGATCGGGTTGTCGACAATCAGCTTGTTTTATATTTTACTGAAAATTCAGCAAAATTAATTTCTAAATTCAATGAATCTATAAATTCAGCCCTGATCAAATCAACTGAACAACGATTTATTGTCTTGATCTATTTCATCCCCATTTGAGAAAATTCTCTCTCTACAAATGCGTTTGAATGTGGAATTCTCACAGCATACGGGACAACTATTCGTAGATCTAATAATGCTTCATGGGTTAGGTATGCATTATTAATGATGCTACACTACTTTTACTAAACAGTGGCCTCTTTAGACACAACAATAACCTTTAAACTCGGCTTTATCACAGTATAGTTGTCAAACAGGCCGTCTTCACTTAGTTTTGTAGGCACCTCCAAATGTATTAACTGCTTCCATTCCTCAAATGAGAGTTATTTTTTTAAAAAAAGGGGAGCAATTTTCTTGAAATAATTTTCATTAGAAAAATCAGAGTTTCTTTCTAAGTATACCTGAATATTTTCATAAAATGCTTCACTCACATAATATTTTGCCTTCCGAAGATGAGAACCGAAAAAGTTTTCTTCAATTCTGATTTTAATTTGTTCCAATAGAGTTCTCATTATTCCAAATAGTTATATAGATGTCATGTCTGATTTCTTCAACAACTTGTTACTCTTTTCAAAAAGTACACATTTCACAAAAATGTAAATATAATGATGCTTTGCATAATTCAATATTCTGCATTTTGTCTACTTCAAAATTTGCAGCGACAAGTCACTCAATAATTTAGAGCAGCAATCAGATTAAGAAACAACATATGAAATTAAGATAATACATATGTTAAAAATGTTTTCAATGGCTGGTCGAAGACAGCCATCGTATGGGAACATGTTTAACCAACTCCACTCATTCAAGCTCGGCAAAGTCAATAAACTCTCTCAATTCCTCCCTTGAAGCGATGGTGATTGAAAATGTAAATTTTCAGACACTCATCCTTCAACATTAAAGTTCAGTTTATACAAGACAAATTTGAAAGTACTGTTAAGAATGTGTGTAAAACATCCTTCTTTCAGAAGACTTTTACTTTCTCGTATACATACGTATATACGTGAGTAATATACGAAGTATAGAGAAAGTTATGTAATGCTGCGGAAAATCGATTTCGAGATTTTAACGGAAATAGACGTTCTGGAGTCCCCTGATACCGAAAAAGTAGTTTTTTTCAAAACGTCCATCCGTCCGTCTGTCCTTCTGTCGGTCCGTCTGTCGTATGTGAACAAATCTAGCGCCTAAAGCACACGCACGATCTTTTCCAAATTGAAGAAACCCCTGTCCATCTGGCTCTAGATGAGTTTTTACTCTTCTTTAATATTCTTGAAGTAATATTTCGGTTTTACTATTAGGAAACCGAAATGTTGAGAAAATGTCAAAAAAAATTAATTTGAGCAGCGATGAATGGCAGCTGGACAGAGAATGGAGCAAGACCTTAAAGCCATCCCATCTGTTTCTATCTCCTCCGTTTCCATTGTTTTTTCCTTACTCTCTGACTCGTTCAGTTTTCTCTTCATGTCCTTCGTTCTCTCCCTTGTCCCCGCGTGGCGCGCGGCGGGCGGAGCACTCACGGAGGGCACGAGCGGGCCGAAGACGGCGCCCACCTCGTCGGCGGCGTCGCACACGGCCTCGTGGCGCAGCGCCGGCGCCAGGGCGGGGGCGGGGCCGGGGGCGGGGGCGGGGGCGGGCCGCTGCAGCTGGGCGTTCGCGTCCCCGACCAACCACGCCACCACGTACGCCGCGTCGGCGAACAGCAGCGTGGACAGCGCCATCACCGCCCAGTCCAGCATGTACGGCACCCTGATGGAGAAGTACCGCACTCTGCGGATGGGACATTGCTCGGTTGATAAACCTTCGCTTAAAACATTATCACACTTTGCGCACCATGTGTATTATTTTGACGTGGCCGTATATACAAAATAGATACTCACTCTCAAACGTTATCTTTGCTTTCAATTTTTCAAATAATTTTAAAATTAGCAGGTTTTTTCCGTCCAACATGTGTCTACATGTAAGAGAGAAAAATACGTTTTTTATATGTGTTTTAATCAAGAATGGGGTAATTAATCAATATATAAACATACTTAGAAACTATTAGTTAAGAACAATCAAGAAATTGTAAAAAGAAACTACGAGATGATCGCAAATGAATCGCTAATATCAGCGCACCGTATTAAGAATTGAGGGCTCGCCGCCCGTTTTCCACTGCTTCAACCGGCCGCTGATGATTATATTTTTCTTACTCATCTTTGCGTTCGGAGAATCTCACCTGTTCGGTGGTTTTCGGTCATGCCTGACGAAACGCGCCATTCGAACCCTCAATATGAACTTGCGAGTAAAACTGTGCAGTGTTTTCTAGTGCGTTCCGATTCTTGGATGCTTTTTCTTTTCTTTTTCTTTCTGTGTTATCAGGATTGTATTAAATGCCATATATTATAGGAAAACTTTAAGAATTTATCATATTTCAGGTTCTCGACTTGTAGGGCGACGCCGAATCTCGCCATCTATCGAGGGAAGATCACCGCCACCTCCGCGATAAAACAGTTGTGTGTAAATTGCATCCCTTCATCTTATCTCGCGAAACTTACTTTCTAATTCGGTATGTAAATTGCGGACCACACCATCTCGGGTGAGGCAAAGGCAAGGAGGTAGGCGCGTGAAGGGGGCCGCCGCACTTCCTTGCGCCTTTCCCTCCACGCATGCACTTGCACTGATGTACAGAGACCGAATTTTTATGTAATTACATATTTTTTGTCTTTATACTTACCGCACTCAAAATTTGAATCTTGGCGAATTGTCGCTGTCCTAACACAATATCCATTTTTTCGTTACATATTTTTACATATTTGATACTACATTACATATTTTATATATTTCGCTATTTTCACATTTTTTTATTTTATCGTTTTGTTTTGATTTTCTTGCATATTTTTTATGAAAAGACGTTTTTTTCAAAACATTCTGCAATTTTTGCTATATTATTACTGCATAGTCTATTCGAGATGTGCTTCGTGAGGCCGCACACGGATATTCTCACAATCTCGCGCGTGTTTCACTTATCTCAGTGGCGGGAAGAGCGTGGCAGCGACAGGTCATTTTCACTTTTAGGTGTGAAAAGGATCATTGTCGCCGCGATTGGCAACCTTTCACCTTAATTTCCAAGAAATCTTAGCAATCGCTGTCGTGCGACACTTTGATGAGAATATTCCATGATGCAGTGATTGTTTGCTGGTCGTAGATATCGCCAGTTTGTACGATGGCTACTATTGCGTCTACTCTGGCTGCTAAACTACATTCCTGGATAACAATTTGTGAAAGTTTACCTACCTAAGGGAAAGTTCTATGGTGAAAAATATTTGTGATATTTGTGCTTTTCAAATGAATTTTAAACCGTTTGCATTGTTTTTAAAATTTGCGTAGGATATTTTTTATAAAAGTAAGTTCGTATTCTGTAAATGTATTTTAATATTACATATTATATCCGATTTTACATATTTATTACATATTCTTACGGTTTTCATTAAATATTTATGTACATATTTTGACGGTTTCATACTATGTATTTTTCCGGTCTCTACTGGTGAAATTAACTAACCTTCAGCGTCATTGTCGGAAGGATTTGTTTAAAAAAACCATCTAAATATTCATGTCAAATGCAACCCGCAAAACACGGTTTCATACTACGTATTTTTCCGGTCTCTTAACATGAAACGCAAATGAACCAAGTTCGATTTTCAGAGAGTAATTTCTCAAAGAAGGAATAGAATCTCAGCCTTAACTCTCTCTGTGCTTTTACACATAACAGTATCGTTACTTTTTGTAAAATATTATGGTTAGTAACGTACCCCTTGAAAAGCACACCCTCTTAAAAATTGGAATTTTCATTTTTTTTTTCAAATTTTCAACTGTAATATCTCTGTTGGGGGACCAGATAAAAATCTGAAAATAGCGCACATGATAGATTGCTATGATATCAAACTTCACTAAAAATTTCAACTTTTAGATTTAATTCAAAATATTTTTTTAAAAAATTGTAAACTTTCGCAACAAAGGCTTCACTTCTACATTGAGGACACGTTGTGACAAGTAGTAATCGTATTATTTTGAAGCTACTATCCATTTTGATGGATTTGGATGGAATTGGATTGGTTAATTTAAGTGTAGTATGTTAATGTTTAAATTGTTGTAATTTATTGTCGCCTTCTTTTACAGTACTGTTTTTTGCTATGTTTATGGTGCGAAAGCACATAGTGTAGGAACTCGCGTCGAGCCGCACAGAGCTGCGTAGGGCGTAATGGCGGCGCCGTCTCACATGTTGATAAAATTGATTCTGCATATTCTAATGTTTGTTTGATTGAATGTTGCAGCATACGGCTCCAAGTCTTGAGTAAGACGACGCTTCCCATTGGACGTCTGGAGCATTAACTAGACGAAGGAAGGGTCCGTACGGCAGTTGAAGCCGATGTCTGATTAGAGTACTCCGTATATTGGCCCCGAGAGCGGCGATACAAGGTCGCTCCGGTATCAAGCCGCAGTTGGCTACAGTGTTCAAACGGCTTTCACAAAGGTGGCACTGTAACTGATATAATGGTAAAAGGCGAATGTTGTAAAATCAATCCAATTCCATCATTTACGTTTAATGTTTGTGCCTTTTTGAATGTTGAAGTCTCTGTTTAGTTTGTTTTAATGTTTCAAATGTTGTTTTAAAGTGTAAGTCAGTTAAATTCATATTCTTGCAGCTTACAATTCGCATTTGTGTATTTTTTGTAAAGAAAGGCCTCCGAAAACGAGGCTTTTGTCACGTAATAAACTTACGTCAGCCGTTTGCAATCCTAAATTGGGTTAATTGGCATTTTCAGGTTTTGACGTAGTAATTCTGTATAAATAAATATATCCAAAGGCAATTGTGGCCTTCTATTTTTTCTAAATTCACGTTAAGATTATTTAATATAAGTAATTCTGTGTCATTCCTCTTCAAGCTTATGTTTTGTGCAGCAAGAGGAATATTAATTGTTATTTTGTAATAAACAGATGTTACTAACTGGAAGTTGGATTGTGTCTCCATAGCTTAGACCCCATAGTTGAAACTCACTTGGATATTTTCGAAGCATGTGCCTTTTCCCTTAGAAAATCGCACCTTCACGAATGTTCGATTCCTAGGAATTTTTGTGTTAATTCCGCTCTCTTCCAGTAGGACCATATATGTTCATAATTTCCTTTTTGCTGTTTAATCAGCTGGCGACCGTGATAAGTCAAAATTAAATTTCGCTTGGTTCATAACACTTACGTCTGTGGCCTCAGAAACAACAAACCAAATAATATTACAGCAACTTCACGCGGGGATATGGTTCACAAGATGTATTGAAAAGAATGTGGAAAAATAATACCCAAAAAAATCTGCATTTTTTAAGTGTTAAAAGACAGAACTCCCCGGAAAAATACCTTCTCTCCCAATCGCTTCAGAATTCAGGTCTCGATATTCGACAAATTTTGCGATGATTTCCCAAAAATCTCATGCCTGGCCTCTGGCAATGATCTATTGATTGTGACTCTTGACTGTGCGAAATGACGGATTTTATTTCATGTTTCATAATTGTACTTTAGTCAGTAGAGTTCTAGAGTGTGATGGTAAATTTAAAAATGAGTGACGAGAATCTCTTACAGGAAGCTGAATGTACGTTTCAATTGTTAGTGTTTCAATATTATCTTGAATCCATACAGATGACTTGCACATCATTACTTGTAACGTTTATATGCTCAATGGCCTGCATAGGGACAGAAGTATCGCTGCGGTCAGGGTACCATGCCTAACGCAGAAGCACAGAGAGACAACCCCAAAACGTGCCGGCGCGGCGCTGTAAGCGAGCATGGCACTTTGTCCGCTGGTAGAACGAAACGCGCTGCCAATACCTACCTAGGCAGGGCGAATGGTCAGAAAGGAATGTTATTTCATTAGATGTTTCAGAACACTTTGAAAAAGCCCCGACCAAGTCACTAGACATAATCTTGCCCGAGGCGGGATTCGAACTCACTGCCCGGCAACTCGTGGCTACTTGAATATATGCATTACGTGACCCCTTGAATATATGCATCTAATTGTGAGTGGTAATTATTAATAATTTTTTCCGTTCATTTGGGACGTATTTTCCTTATATGGAGGCATTTTTTATATCCTGATTTCGGTCGGGATTACCAACGGCACAATGAAAGGTTTTAGTTTCCACTTGATAGTCCCAGATGAGTGGATGAAGTAAGGACGTTGACTATCACATGGCATGTTGGTTTCCTTTGAGTAATGAACTTGTGGTACCTGTCGGCGGCGGGGCGCAGGAGGACGTCTGCGGCGAAGGCGGGCAGCGCGAGGGCGGCGAGCGCCGCCAGCTGCGCGGCGCCCAGGCGCCGGCCGCGCGCCGCCAGGGAGCGCTCGCGCGCCGTCGCCACCAGCGCGTCCAGCGCGCGCAGCACGCGACCCGCGCGCCGCCGCGCATGCGCGCCCCACGCCAGCGCCACCGCCGCGTGCGCCAGCCACGCCGCCAGCTGCACCACCGTCCCCACCTGCGCACCACCCACGCCAAGGGGGCAGCTCGCGAGGAGGCTTCTAGAAGCCGCCTGGTTTCCCCATCAACACCGCGCGATTGCCGGAGCAGTACCCTAACAAACGGGCCACGGACGGCGCGCGATCTTTCCTTCCTCTTCCTTGTCCTATCCTCTCCCCTTACACACACACTAACATGCACTACACTACCACAAATTCCAGGTGTCCGGTCAGGAGCTTAGAGCTTGTCCCGGCTGGGGCGGTGCCCCACTAGTCCGAGACACCTGTCTGGGGAAACTCCCCGCAAACCTCGCAGATTTTTGGGGGAAGATCACCGCCACCTCCCGCATTAAAAACATATTTCACCCACGGAACTAATGTCCTTAACAGTTAACGTTCCCCTAATCCCCAATCAAACAATTGATGTATGAATGAAGATGATGGTTGACGGATGAATGAGGATGATGTTTGTAATGTGAATATCTCTATTTTGGACTGAACTGTCTCATCTTGTGACTACCCAAAGCTCTTCACAAATGTGAACAAGACGTATACCTACATGCACGACACTACTACACATGACGGCAGACCAGTCAGGAACTTTGAGCTTGTCCTGGTTGGGGGCGGTGTCCCGCCGACATATACTAGTATATTAACAAGATAATTTATACTTTCAGTAAAATCGAGGTTATTTATTTATTTCACAGTTTTATATTGTTAAAAAACAACTTTCTGTTACCCAAAAATTCTAATACTTATATAATTTTTATTTTATTTTTCCACTTGTCCCGATCTTCATAATCCTTATCTCTAAATTCTTCTATTTCAAAAGTTCGTAAATTATTTCTCTTTACTAGCTATGTTTGGGTCTTCCTATTTTCTTCCTACCTTCAGGAAAGCACTCTAAAATGATTTTTTAAATTCTATTTCCTGTCATTCTTTGAACATGTCTAAATCAGTGTAAAATCGAGATATTAACATTAACGAAAAGCTGCTGCTTAAAAAAAGTCCTTCGTACTCCTTCCTTCGGAGGGGAAGTAAATCCGGCAGCCCCATGTAGTGGATTTAATGAATGTAAAAGATCCTCAAGCCTAAATGAAGTCTATGCGCTAAATTCAAATCGCCTGTTTCGTCTCAAGATAATACCTCCGCCAGATGGTGAAAGGAGCCTAGTGAAATTTTTGCGGTCAGACGTAAGAGCAGACCTGATAGCCCGAGTCTCGCCACGCAAAATAAGGCATTAACTAACTAGCTTTTCTTGTTACTATCCCGATTCTGTCATATGGTCAAGTTTTAAATATTAATAGGAATCCCCTTGATTTAGTCACGTTTACGTCCCATCCCAAATAATTTTGTCGCAAGTTCTTTGAAAAGGTAACTGTTTCCAAAATTATCAAAAAAAATTTTCTGTATAAAGGAGATAATGTGCAGGCCGCCCTGTGTTTGAAGTGGATGATACTCACCATGGCGCTCTGCTCGCTTTTGGCGAACATGCGCATGATGTGGCGCAGCTCCCAGGCGTGCGCTCCCAGCACGAGGGCGGCGACGGCGGCGGAGCGGGCGAGGGCGCGCGCCGGGCGGCGGCCTCCTCGGCAGGCGGCCGGCGGCACCAGCCCCAGCGCGCGGTTCGCCAGCAGCACGGGCGCCAATGCCCGCTGCGCGCCCCCGCCCCCGGCCTTACCCCCGCCCCCGCCCCCGGCATTACCCCCGGCCCCGCCCCCGCCCTCGGCCCCGGCCCCGCCCCCGGCCCCGCCCGCGGCCCCGCCCCCGGCCCCGCCCCCGCCCCTGCCCCCGGCCCCGCCACCGACCTCGGCCCCGCCCCCGGACGCCCGCGTCGGGGCGCTGCGCCGCCCGCTGCAAACGATCACTCCTCTTCAGTTATTCATTACAAAGTGTCAATATTGTAATAATCCAGAATCCCAAAAAAACAGTTTTGGTTCAAAGTGTAAACATATGCATCGCGCATGAACAATTTTTATAAATTAAAAGAATGCACGATGAAAAACCAAAATAGACAGTATTAATCGGTAGTACAACATTTCAGGAACCAGTTAAAAGTTGTTTCAAGTAAATCGCGCTAGGGGTTCGGAAGATATAAGCAAATTTAGAATTGCACTTTTGGCAAAGAAATTGGAAATCAAAAGCCATTGTAACTATGGGAAGTTTAATGTGAAAGAGCATATATATATTTTTCTAATATTAAGAAAACGCGTGAAGCTATCGCGACGAAACTTTTAGAATTGATAGAGGAAATTTCGCAGAAAATTACGGTATTACTCGCAGCTTTGAGAAATATCGAGGAGTCGCGGTAGAAATTAAAAACCAATTTATGTAATTATAATTAATATAAGAGTAATGACGCATCGCGATGACGTCACAATTACGTCACGACGCAATAAGACCAAAATTAAGCTAATTTAGCGTTATTAGACATCGGGAAGCAATAAAATAAATACCACAGAGATGAAAAAGAATAAGAGGAATTAATAAGGATGTGAAATGACGTTGAAAGACAGAATTCAATGAAAAGGTTATGATATTATTTGTGAAGACATGCAAGCGATCGGTGAAAGTTCGTTGCAAAATAGATGAAGAATCTTGACAACAATGAGAATGAGATGGTGTGAAAATACGCTGATGGCCAGACGTGTTATGTAACGCTCCGCGTAAGACATTGTTCAGTATAAAAATACGCGAGGAACAGTTAATGTTTTTTATTTGATATTGTTATCGGACAAAAACATTCGTAGTGAGAATGCGTGTCAGAACAATAGCAGTTTTGCGTATATATTATGTTTCGCGTAATGGAGTGGTTTCAAAGAAACATAAGTACGCCATGGACAGACAGTAGTATATTAATATTACAACGAAGGTGAAATATTAGAATGCCAAAATAGGCGCGCGACGAAGATAATAGTGTGTCGGTGGAATTTCGGCCGTGCAACGTGGTAACGAGAAGCAGTTGCAGTATAATTTGGAAAATACTGCGTGGTATGCGGTATTGGTCCAGGCAACAACGATATATCGCGAGTCGCAATATCCAGCCAGCAAAAAAAAGGGAAGTGGACGATAACTTTATTTATTTATCTAGTTCACGTGTTTTTTGAAAGAAAAGAAAGTCAAGTACGCCTTTGTTGAAGATCAAGTTCTGTCGTAAAATAAATAATTTTAAAATTGAGACGACAGAATGCGCATTCAGTGTGAATGAGTTTGTGTGTATATATATATATATATATATATATATATATATATATATATATATATATATATATTTGTGTGAATGAATCGTATTTTTGGTTTTGTTGTTAAAGTGATCTATGATATGTTATCGTATTGTTTATGTGTTTTGTTTTTGTTGGGTAATTTCATGTGGGTCGTCAGCCGAAACAATAATTCAAAATTTGATGCAGGAAAGAATAAATAATGACGGCCATCAGACCGTCAATCAACATTATCAACAAGGCCCACATACCTTGTTTTAGGTCCTGTGTAGGGCAGCCACAGCCTCACGCCCATATAAGAAATTTTTTAAGTAAATAAAATAAGAGGTGCCGACCTGGATGGCCGAGGTGGTTAAGAGCGAGTACCGACTCAGCGCTTCGGTCCGAAGGGTCGCGGGTTCGAGTCCCGCCTTGGGCATGGCTGTTTGTCCCTTGACTTTGTGTGTGTTGTCGCGGAGGGCCTCGAGTTCTGCTGACCCCAGATCAGAGGAGCCCGCAAGAGTGTTTGTCTAGTGTATGGTCGAATATGCGTCCCTTCGGGACGTAAAGGGCAACCGGCTGTCGGCTGGATAAAAGCCCTAGGGAAAAAAATAATAAGAGGTTCTTTGAAAGCAGCTAGCGGACGGACATAATTAAGGGTGAAAGCTGGGCGCAAAGAAATGATGCGATGGTAATTTGGTGAAAGTAAGTAATAAGAAGTGGTAGTATTTCCGGGCAATCATAGAAGGGAGGTTAGAGAGAGAGAGGGAACGTTACATATGTAGGAACGTTAGATACATAGAGGAGGACGTTACAATATCAATGCTATAGTCCCTTCTTTATTCTTGTTTCATGTAATTTTAATTTAGGCTAGCTCAGATTTTAACATAAGACATAACTATACATACATCTTTCATGGTCGGAATAAATTCCAATCTTCTTGGTGAGCCGGAAAATCATCGCTCATACGAGTACACGGTTGGTAATAATTTTTTTAATTTGGGAAAAACTGGAGTAGGTGGTCGTTTCCTTAGCATGAAAACATTCAACTAAATAACAATTTCGCAATAAAGTTACAGCAACGTAAATGCACTGTAATATTATGCACTGTAAAGGGTGTTTTAATGACTGGAATTACTGCTGATTTTTGCTGTACTACATGTGATGCCTATCAGTTCCATTGTCAGTTTGACCGCTTTCGTGATAACTAAAGACAGAGATATCCTTGAAAAGAACGGTTCAAACGTTTGCAAGCTGAGTTCACTTGAAGGAAAGGAAAAAGCCTCGATTATATCAGTTACATATCCAGCCGCTTGAGTTGTTCATCTGAGCTGGATTTGATAAATTTTTTACGTAATTTTTCTTTTGCTTTTAGGGAATTTTTAAAAACATTTTAAGAGCATTTTATTGATCATTTTTGGCGATGTTTTAATTCATCAAAATCCGCTCCCTAGTAATAAGAAACAGTAAAAAAAATGCTAGTCTCATTTCCGGCTTTTGTTTCGTTTTTTTCTGCGAAAATTGTAAAAAGTTAACATTTCAAAACTATAAATTGTCCCCTAATGTTTAACATTTTTACTTTCTCGCCTTACGAATTCTTCGTAAGAAGAGAAAGTTATGTAATCGAGCACAGGAAAACGGCGAATTTTCGGCAGAAAAACTCTTATATCTGGGCACTGTAACGAAAAAGTGTATAAATTCTGTTGCTAAATTTAGAAAAAAATCCTCTAACTCGTGGTATAACTAAAATTTATGTTTTGTTGCTTCTTGATACCGAAAAATCGATTGCAGACAAAACGTCCGTCTGTCCGTTTGTGCTCAACGCTAGTGCCTAAACCGTTCAGCCATTTTCTTCAAACTTGATATTCCCCAATCGTTCTAGCGGATGTCGTGGTTCCTGGAATTTGAAACACATTTAAATTTGTGGGGGTACTTCACATGAAACCCATCGGACATTTTCCAAATTTTCAAAGAAATGGCTCTAAATTTATTGATTGAATTTTGTTGTTTAATAGTGCGCAGGACGTTAACATCCTCGATTTTTAGAAATTTGCAAAAATCAATTTCAAAACTACAAAATTGAAGATAAAAAGCTTGCTTCAAACAAAGTCTAATCCACGAAATTGTTTCTTTAAAAAGGTCAAGTACAATTTTTGGGAAAAACAAGTAGTTTTGCGCTTGAAATTTACGGAATTCTTTTTTGTCAAAAACCGCTCCAATTTTTTTCTTTAAATGTTCTCCAAATATGTACTAAAGGACGGTAAAAAATATAGAAATAAACTAGCGGTGCTGTAGAATGGCACAGACTTTCTCACGCAAGTTAGTTTTCGAATCTCTTTCGTCTCGACAAGCTTCTGGACGGTCTCTTCCCAGCTGCTATCTTTTGCCGCCGAAAGAACATTCTTTCACATTTTCTCAATTTTTTTGGCAGCCTAATGCTAGAACTGAAACAACTATGCAATTATGAAAGAAGTACAAATACCCTGTATGTCCCTGTGGACGAAGTGGCTAGAAATTGCGTACGGGCTCAGCCTTTCGGAGGGAAGAGTCGCTGGTTCCAGTCTTTTCCAGGGATCATAATTTGTCACAATTCTTTGTGGCCATAGAAAACGATTGAGAATTCCAGAAGCTTTATTCAAAACCATTTGAAGGAATCCTATCAGTAATCACAAATACCGTTAATGAAGGTAAATAAACTGGAAGTGTCTCCATGTGATTTTCGTATTTTGAACTTTTAAACAAGTATTCCACTCTTTTGTTTGATTTGTAGCTTTTGGGTTTCGCCTTATTCCCTTACCACCTGCTGTCTTTTGCCGCCCAAAGAACAGTTTTTCATATTTTCTTAATTTTTTGGCTGTCAAATTCTGGAACTGAAACCATCATACACTTATTACTATTATAGAATTTAAAGTCCCATGTCCTCTCAAAATGGCGGCGGTGGTTGATGTACGGGGTTATCTCTGCGCAGGGAAAGTTCGCTGGTTCGAGCCTTTTGTAAGGGTATTGTTATTATTTGTCACAATTCTCTGTAGCCGCAGAAAATAATTGAGAATTGCAGAAACGTTATTAAAACCTATTTGAAGCAATTCTGAACACAAAAACAATTATTTATGATAAACTAGTTGTGCTAAACAGCACAATACTTTCTCACGAGATTGCTAACTTTTGCGTTATATTATGTTGCTTCATGAACAAGCATGAAGTGCTTTCAAGCAGCAAAAACTATTTTCCGCGCCGTGTTATGCCTTCTCAGTTGCCATCTTTTTCTGCGCAATTGACATTTCTTTCACATTTTATCAATTTTTCGGCTCTAGCATTAGGGTGCTAGAACTGAAATACCAAGCTGTAATGACTACTGTTGAAGTTTCAATTCTCCTGGCCAAGGTGCTTAAATGGCGAGTACTGTTTGAACGGTTAGGAAGAAGGGGTCGTTGGTTCTAGCCTCGCCTAGGGATAATTATTTTCCGCAATTCTATATTGGGAAGAAAACTTTTGAGAATTTCAGAAACTTTACTGAAAATCAAATGATCAAGCAATTCTATTCACACAACCAATCAATTAATACACTAAATAAACTGGAAGTTTATGTGTGTGATTTTCGTATGTTGAACTTTAATAAGTTTTCAACTCTCTTGTTCGATTTGTAAAACAGTAGTCACAGCAAGTTAATTGTTATCTTTCTGTGCATCTGTATGAACCGATTTAAATGAACTAATCAATCAATCAACATACAATTTAAATACAATACGTACTCTACTCATGAGACTCACTTATGAAGCCGACCAAGGGGCTCTTGCGTGGGGAAGTGGAATGAGTGCAGACAAGTTAACTCTAAGGAATTGAGGTCTCCAAGCGGAAAAAATTTTGCTGGTTGAATCACTTTTTCTGGTTTGTGTTGTGTGTGTGTGTAGCATTTGCAACCAATGCGAGAAAGAATGTGCTTTGGCAGCACCATTAGTTTCTCACAAACCGCTCCAATTTTTTCTTTAATTTTGTTTCACGGGTAGAAGGGATGCTTAAAAGAATGGCGCGGGTCTCATTTTCGTTGAACTCTCTGAATTTTCGAAAATTGCAAATTTAGAAATAATGCCAGAAAAAATGTGCTGTTGAGCACCACTAGTTTGAAAGACGCGATTTCTCGTATTAATTAGTTTTATAATTTATTTAGTTTGAGCTAGCTTTTTACATTTTTATATCGTTTTTCTAACATAGTACATTTTTATCTTTTTTCGTTTTTCTAACGGTAGTATCGAAACATTACTTTAATAATATTATAGAAAATTAAATCATCGCCCTTTGACATTTTTGTTAAAAAAATGTCAAAGGGCGAACATTTTTGTTAAATTAAAAATTAAATTTTTTGTTACTGTAAAAATTAGTCAAATTTTTGTTCAAAAATTTGGAGCCGATTTTAATAAAATGTCGTATAAGCGTTACTGTAAATGCGAAATTTGAAGTTCTTTTTCATAGAAAACTTTTGAGTTTTCCCGAAACTTCATTGGAAGTCATGTGAATCACTTCTATTCAAAAATGCAATAATAATACAAGTCGCTGGAGATATGTATGTTACTGGTATGAGATCTATTTAAAACTGTAGGTGCTACAGAATGGCACAGACTTTCTCGTAGCAAAGGTTTTTAATTTCCTTGGTGTGGACTGTCTTGCTCCATTCTCTAGCCATCTGTCATCTATTGTCATCGAAAGTATATTTTCTTGACATTTTCTCAACTTTTCTGTTTCTTACAAGAAGAACCGAAATATAACCAAGAATATTAAAGAAGAGTAAAACTTCGTCCAAAACAGAAATTATCATAGAAAATTTTGAAGTCGTGTTTAAGAAATGGCGATTAAGCCTTACTGTAAATGCAAAATTTGAAGCTATTTTTCACAGGAATCTACTAAATATTCGAAAAACTTCATTTGAAGTAAATTGAAGCACATTCACTCACAAATGTAATAATCCATATAATTTATACAGTAAAATGGTGATCTGAGATCTAGATAATAACCAGATGGATTCGTACGATCAAGGTGTTTATCGGTGTAAAAAAATTGCTATTTCCGCCATTGTAGTCAGTTTTGCATTTTCGTAATTCTTAAAAAGTTATTTACAAAAAAATTCTTCAAACAATAACACAACGTCCTGCGCAATATCTATATTATAACCCCATGTCTGCGAGCGCATGGCCAAATATAAACAAATTGAACAATGAAAGTTGTGAATGTAAAAAAAGTTTACTGAGTTACAGACTAACAACAAATTGTAATAAGGTATTCACAAAAAAAAAAAATAACTGTAACAAGAACTCAACGTTCTTCGCAAAATTTGAGTTGGCGAACTGCTGAAAGCGAATTTTGAAACCGCGTACGCGATATCTCGTATCCTAGAAAATCAAACTTGTCTACGCAGAAATCTGTTTTTTCCAAGTTCAGGGTTAAATTGTTATCAATCAATATCTGAAAAATCACTTCTAGATCATTTAAATGGTCTTCAAACGTCCTGGACTTAATAATCATATCGTCGACATATAATGTCGCGCGCTCGGATGAGCGGTAATTTAGTAAGCGAGAATTTCGGTAAGACTTGGTTGCAAAATACGGTCGAGGCATTGCATGAGTGCTGCACCGCTATTTTTCAGTCCGAAAGGTACTCGGGTGAACACATATGTGATTCCTTGAATAGTGAAGCCCGTATATTGTTGATCCGACCGGGCGATTTGCATTTGCCAGTAAGCGTGGCGAAAATCAGTATTGGTGAACCACACACAACCGCCAAAATTTAATAATATCTCACTGATTCTGGGCGGCACGTCGCCATAAGGCACCGTTACCGCGTTCAGCCTCCGCGCGTCCAGACACAATCGTATGCTACCATCTTTCTTTTTAACTACCAGGATAGGATTCGTGTATGCCGTGGCCGCCTTCCTTATAATCCCGTCGTCTAACATCTGCTGAATTAGTGTTCGTACCTGGTCACTATACGCAATCGGAATTGGGTAATTTTTTGCTTTAAATGGCGTATCATCTGTTACCTCGATTCGAAATTGATATTCTTTTACGGGCTCTTCTCTTTTTTCGAACACTGTTCTAACTCTTGTTAACATTTGAAGCAACGCGTGTTTCTGATCAACGGTAATGTTATTCTTCTTGTCTACCTTTTCCCTCAATTTCCTCAATATCTCATTTTCTTCTCCCATCCTACACATTTCAATTTCCTCGAACTGCCTTTCCTCCTCTTCGTCCTCTATTCCTTCCTCCCTCACCTCGACCTCCTCTTGCTCCCACATATTTTCACCGTTGATTTCAACTCGCCGCTCTTCCATGTTCACAACTACCCCATGCTCTTCCAAAAAATCTACGCCTAGTATAAAAGGATATATCAATCTCTTCACCACCAAACAGATCACGTCATAGCTTCTACCGCCGATCGTCATTTCAACCATCACCTGCTTTGTGATAGGATGCGATTTCTTCCCCCATGCGTCTACTACTCTTGTATTACTCATAGGTAGCACTGACACCTCAACATTTTTCCTCACTAATTCCTCATATGTTTCCTCCGCTATCACAGACTTCACCGATCCAGTATCAATCAGCGCTCGACTCGTTATCTGCCCACACTTGACCTTGATTATTGGACATTTTGATGTTCTTGCTACGACCTCTTTTCTAATTTCATTTCCTTCATTTTCTTCTACCATATTCATAATCACAGGGATCGCCTTTTCGTTGTATTTCGGGTTCGACCTGGGATCCCGTCTCAAATCGAACTCCCGGTGTTTCCCGAACTTGTTACGCCAGGTGTGCCGCGATTTCTGCCTGTTTCTGGCGATCGCGCTC
Source organism: Teleogryllus occipitalis (assembly GCA_011170035.1). Classification (NCBI taxonomy): domain Eukaryota; kingdom Metazoa; phylum Arthropoda; class Insecta; order Orthoptera; family Gryllidae; genus Teleogryllus; species Teleogryllus occipitalis. Next base: position 47,901 of record BLKR01005016.1, read on the forward strand.
TCTGCGCCGAGCCGCTCGTGCCGAGGTCCGTTACAGACGACCTTGAGCCGGCGCGTCGTTCGTCTTGCTTCGACGTGGCCTCGCGACCGCCTTTCTCACCCTTCGCGTTGCCTGCTTGCTGTTTTCCCCTCGTACTGCCTTCTTCGACTACGTGAATCGCATTAACATTTGAACTGCCTGGCTTCGCATTTATGCTAGCATTCTCGAACGTGAGGTCATAGTTTCCTAAGAGTACTGGAAACGTTCCACCGTTCTAACTTCCACGCTTCTTAACAAATTCTGTATGCTAAGCGGGAAATGTCGTGTCAGAATGCATATGATCTCTTCGTCTGATACTGGCGGAGAACATAACTTTAGCGCCGTGATTTTCAGGGCTGCATAATCGCGCATTGTACCACATGAATTTCGGTAGTACGAGCTCATTAAAGAGATCTTGAAATTCATCTGCTGTTCTTTTCCCCAATATCGGTCGAGAAATCGAGCTACAAATTCGTCGAACGTGGCTGGGTACGGGCTCAACGTTTCAAGCCATGCTTTCGCGTTGCCTTCCATAACTTGATGCAAAAGCATTGTTTTATGGCTTTCTCGGACATTCGATAAGATAAAGAAATTCTGCAACGCCTTCACAAACGCGTTCGGGTTTTCGTTCGGATGTCCCGAGAATTTTAAAGAATGAGGAATATTAATATTTCCTCCCCTGCATGGGCCTCCTCCTTCCACCTTCGCTTCGGCTCCCTCTCTTAACTTCCTGATCTCGTCTTCTACCTCCTTCAGTTTTCGGGTAGTTTCCGCTTCCAACTCCCGTTTCGTTCCTTCACGAACTTCTTGAACTTGGTTACGAATCTCGCCTAATTGCACACCGTGATCCCTGTTTTGCCTCTCCAATTCCGTCGACAAGGAATCTATTCGGCTTCCGACTTCCGCGTGTCGTTCTTCTACTAGATTTCTGCATTCCTCGACCCGCGCCGCAACTTCTTGCCGAATCTCGTCACATTTACCACCGACCTGTACCATTATGGACTGTTGGATTTGTTCTAATTTATTGTCAACGCTTCTTGTTTGATCATCTATTTTCGTTACCAACCCTTCTATCTCCCGCGTAATTTGCTCATTAATATGTCTCGATTGTTCTTTACTATGTCGCGACTGCTCCTCGATCTTCTCATTGATCTTTCTCAGTTGTTCTTCACCCTGACGCGACTGCTCCTCGATTTTCTCATTGATCTTTCGTCCCTGATTTTCAACCTGGTGAGCTATTGTCTGCGTGAAATTTCCTAACAGCGCCCGCATTAGCGTAAGCATAGGTTCATCCTGTCCCGTTCCTCGCATTGCTAGTTCTGGCGATGCTTCCTCAGATTCCGTGCGATCCGCGGTTAGACTTATCGTTTCTTCCTCGCCGCCTATCCCTAACTTCTGTAACCTCCTTAACAATTCGTTCCCTTCCTCCCCTTCGCTGCTTTCCTCACTCCCAATTTCCTTTGCCTCCCTATACTCACGACTCTCTGCCATTTTGTTTTGCAATTACTACCTTGTATCGCACGGTAATACACTTCACCCTCCAAAATGCAACAACACACACAATAGAATAGAATACAATGCAATACACTTCACAATTCAAATATCACTTTGCTGAAAAAAAATGGCATACAAAACACTTCAATCAATGCACACTTCCTAAATTTGTGTCTGGGATCACTTTGCTTATTCGATCCATGATCGATCACTGCCCCACGTAATGGGCGCCAATCTATGTAACGCCTCCACAAATGGAAACGCCCTGATAGAATGCTCTTTCGAGCTTGAATATCTCGGGGGGCAGGATCTTTTGGGGTATGAGAAAGTTACACACTCAGACACAAAATTAGATAAAATGACAGTATATTCTGTAATATGGCATGAGAAATTGTTCACACTTAACATTCAAATTCAGAATTAAATCAAAATTTACAACACAACACAAAATTTACTTATCAATGTGCTCGCTATATCGAGTCTGATTCTCCTATCACCCGTGCACGGTTTTGCTAAGTTATGAACTTAATGGAAACTAAAATTTTCCCATACTCCTGGGATTAATTACAATGAAGCGCTATTCAATATCTTATTGCTACTTTACATTAAATATTTTCCTCTTTAGCAAATTTTATACAATAAAATGAGGAACTCTACTAAAATTTACAGTTTCTGGATTGAATTCTATTGCAAGTATTACCGCTATACAAGGTAAATTTATGCTGTCGTGACACAAATTTCAGGTGATTTTACAAAGTTTTAATGGTCTGGTTCTTCATTTCACTCCTTCCAAAATCCGGTCTCCCACTCTGGTTTACTCAGTTACAAATTACCTTTGCCGCCGCCCAAGGCCCCCGGGTTACGCACCGCCGTCGTGTCGAGGTAGCTGTACACCGCCAGCCGCGCCGCCACTCGCGTTTCCCGATGTCCTCGAAGCCGTCTCTGCAATCCGTTACCAGATTTTCGCACCAGTTTTCCAAGCTCTCGTCACCAGATCCAGGACACATGCACGCGTACTGCTCCGTCCCTTGCGTGTGTTACAGCACGTGTCGCTCCTACCAGGGCGTTGACTATGATATTGTTCACAATCACGTTTACTTTACTTTATGCGGCCTCGTTATAATATTAACTTGCTGCTTTCGCCGCCTCAATGTTGTAACGTTCTCCTCCACTATTACTCGTGATAATGTCTACGACTCCGCGTCTTTACTACAGAAGAATACCTCGCTCGTCGCCACCTAGCTCTAGAAGAATAGTACCTCGCGCGTCGCCGTCTGAACCAAGAAGAACTAGTACCTCGCACGTCGCCGTCCAAATCGAGAAGAACTAGTACCTCGCACGTCGCCGTCTGGATCGAGAAGAACTAGTACCTCGCACGTCGCCGTCCAAATCGAGAAGAAGGCAGCTTTTCGCCGCTCCGCCGTATAAATGCGGCCCTGACGTCATAGAACCCCTATGCGCGCCGCCCCTCCGTCGAAATTACCCCGCCGCTGCTTCTGGCCGCCACCGACAGGTCGCGCCTTTTCTCTTCCGTGCTGCTCTTCCGATGTTATTAATCACTCCGTCACCGTCGAAGATGTGTGGGTGCCGTGTAAGTTTGTGGCCAGGTCACGAACGTCACAATATATAAATATATATATATATATATATATATATATATATATATATATATATATATATATTGTGACGCAACGCTTTATCAAACGGACGGCGGCGGCGTGGGTAGGGGCCGTCCGCGGTTGGTCCGTCCGCGGCAGGAAATGAGAGGTGACAGTGCGAGGTTACAGAACAATTTGCAAGAAATAAGAAGTGATAATGTTAGGTTGGAGAATAATTTGCAGAGGCAAATAGAAGGTAAATTTGAGGAAGTTGTGGAGCAGAATAAAGGAATAAATGCCGCGCTGAACAAATTGCAGAATGAGGTGCAGGTCGCGGTGTCGAAAGTTCAAGACGAAGTAAGCGCGTTTAAAGTGGAAACAATCGCGCGTTTCGCCAGGTTAGAACAGAACGCGAAAACGGGGGAGGAAACATCAGAAACTCGTTTCGCGGTACAAGAGGTGTTCAACCAACAAATTAGTACAGGTGTGAGTGAAATCCAATCGACCGTGGGCACCTTGCAACAATCGGTGCAATTACAAGAAACGCGATTGTCAGACATAGGCAGGAATGTGCAGGACTTCAAAGAAGTGGTGCGACAGCAAGACGCTCGTATAGGTCGTGTAGAAGAATCTATCAGTGGGATAGATAGAAATATTATAACGGCTGTTCAGGGAGAATTATATAGTCGGAAATTGGCAGATATAGGATCGACAAAAGAAGTCGATAAAGAAATTCTGAACAAGATAGCAGACCTAGAGCAGCAGGTGTATGCAGCGCGAAGAGCGAATGGCAATGGTTACGCGATGGGGCATGCGACGTTGCCAAATTACCTGCGATTTCATGGGGAAAGCAGAGAACAACCTTACTCATTTCTGACAGCACTCGAGAACTATTTTAAAGTAAATAACATTCCGGAAGGAATGAAGTTGAGATTCGTAGAGGAAGCCCTTAGCTCTAAGGCGCAGTATTGGTGGCAGGCGCTGACACCAACACCGGAAACATATGGGGAATGGAGGGCTAAGTTTCTAGAACGATACTGGAACCAACACCATAAATTTGAACTGAAGTACCGGTTAATGTCGGAGAGGTTCCGTAAAGGGGGCTCGGAAAGCATGAGCGATTTCGTGACGAGGAAAGTGAGTGCTTTCAAGGTTTGCAGCGAGGAGTTCAACCCTGCTGAAATCATAAGGATCCTTATTCGACAGATGCCGAGCAGGATCGGCGAGCTTTTGTGGAATAACATGCCCGAAACGATAGATGACCTAATCGAACGCGTCGGTCGATTTGATCGAGCATACGAAGGGGACGACCACGACACGCAGGACGGTCGAAGCCCGAACTCCGGTAATGGTTACCAGAACCGGTATAGCAACGGGAAGAGTAGGCAAAACAACATTTGCGCGATGGAAGCGCGCGTAGAAACGGAGAAAGGGAAACAAGAGAAATCACAGGGCGGTCAGGCACCGCGAAAATCGAAGCCAAGAGAGAGCGACGTCGATCGAGTAAGCACGGAGCGAGCGGTTCAGGACACCCGGAATCACAGTACGGAAAATGTAGAGGCGACGCAAGTGCGTTGGGAATGCAATGGTAGATCGGAAAACTAGAAACGTTTGGGGCGAGACGGTGGCACGAACCAAACGATGGGGAAGAAATCGTGACGGTCATGGCTACGGCCAGCATTATTGTTGAAGGGGACGAATTGCTAAGAGAGGACAAAGTGGAAGGAGTAAAGCCGAGTAAGTGCTTGATTTTAAGAGGCACGTGTTATGGAAGGGAAGTGCAGGCATTAGTGGACTCGGGAAGTAGTGTAAGCGCGGTGTCAGAAGAATTCTGTGAGAAGGTGCGAAAGAGCGGGCAAGTGTTGATAGAATTGCCGACGCGGAAGCTTCGTGTCGTAGTGGCTAACCGGAAAATGGCAAATACCACGGGAAAACAGGTCTGGTTGGAATTGGACCTAGCAGAAATGACCATAGAGGTAGCAGCGATCGTAGTCCGGGGACTAATCCGTGACGTCATCATAGGGATGGACGCACTGGAGGCTTACCGAGCCGTCGTCGACGTAGGTACGAGGAAAGTTACGCTACGATCGAGAGGTTGTACCGGGAGTGGCCCAGTGGTCGCCGAAACTGATGAGGCGGAGGTCGAGGGAGACGAAGTCCAGGCTACGATGGAAGAGGTTATCCAGAACGTGGACAAGGCCGTGAACGGTGTCATCGACCAGGAAGACTGCCCGGGGCGAGTTCGGCAACTTTTGGAGGAGCACCTAGAGATTTTTGGGGAATCGTCAGAGCCAGTGAAGGGCTATCGATTCCAGTTAGAATTGAAGGATACCGCACCGTTTTCCACAAAGCAGTATCCCATACCGTGCAAGTACAAGGCGCAGGTGCGCGCGTTAATAGGGGAAATGGAGCAGAAAGGGGTCATTAAGAGGGCAGTAACCCCGTACGTCAGTCCTCTGGTAGTTGTTATCAAGAAGAACGGTAGCATTCGAATATGCCTAGACGCAAGAAAGCTGAACGCGGTCACGATCCCACGATACGAGACGCCACCCACGATTAATGAAATGATAGTGAAGTTAGGAGGGGCGACGATTTTCAGCGCGCTCGACTTTTCGTCCGCTTATTGGCAGATCGAAGTTGAAAAGAGAAGTCAGCAGTTTATCAGTTTTAAATTTGAAGGGACGGTGTACTCCTTTACGCGATTGCCATTTGGATTAAAGAACTCGGGGCAGCGCTGATTCGATATTTAGATGATGTAATCCCGGAAGAGTTGAAAAGCACGATGGTCATGTATGTCGACGACATAATTTTGTTCTCATCGAATTTGCAGTCGCACCTAGTAAAATTAGAAGTATTATTCCGAATCTTTAGGAAATACAATTTGAAATTGAATTTGGAAAAATGCGAATTCTGCAGACGAAGAGTTCAGTTTATGGGACATGAAATTTCAAACGACGGAATGAAGATTCAGGAGAGTAAACGGGAACTGATCCGGAAATTACCGCCACCGAAGAACATAAGAGAGTTACGACGATTATTCGGTATCTGCAATTATTACGCGCGCTTTGTGAAAAACTACTCACAAAAGGTGGTACCGCTACTACATCTATTGAGAAAGGGGAATAGATGGCATTGGGACCAACAGTGTCAAGAAGCGTACCAGCAGCTATTAGAGGCCTTCGAGCGCACGTACGTGGTGCAGTACCCGGATTTTCGCAGACGCATGTATGTCCAGACGGATAGTAGTGGATATGCGTTGGGAGCAGTGTTGTTTCAGTTGGGTGATGGCGGAGAACAGCGAATCATTGCTCTGGACAGCCGATCGCTAAAAGGCAGTGAACGAAATTTTGGAGTTACGGAGCCGGAGGCGTTAGCGGTAGTGTGGGCGACCCGGAAATTTAGAACGCTGCTAATTGGGCGTCCATTTACCGTCATCACCGACCACAAGGCATTGACGTTTTTGATGAGGAGCCATACCCACAATGATAAGCTGTTGCGGTGGGCGCTATGGTTACAACAGTTCCAAATTGAAATTGAGTATTGTGAGGGAAAGAAGAACTTGCTTCCCGATTATTTGTCCCGGATAAAGGTGAAGGAAAGGGGAGAATGTGAAGATGTGGTAGCAGCAATCCGAGTACGAGAGATCAACCCGCGATGGACAGTAGGGGCGGTGCTGGATATCCAACAACGCGATCCATTCGTTCGGGAGGTGAAGAAGTTAATTGCAGGACAGCCCTACGATACCAACCAGGTGAACAAGAAAGGGGATCAAAACGTCAGCAACTGGAGAATACACGACGGAATATTGCTGCGGAAAGTCAACGGCCCGAAAGGAAAATTTAGAATTTGGATTCCGGAAGAAATTCGAAGAGAATTGGCGACATCTACCCACGAGCACTATGGGCACTTTGGAGGCGGGAAAATAGTGCAGATATTAGCAGACTATTGTTACTGGCCGAACATGGGAAAGGAGGTGAGGCGAATAGCGAGTGCATGTGACGTGTGCCAGAAGACCAAACAACCGAATCGGCATTGTGAAGGAGAATGGCAAGCAATCGTGCCTCAAGGGCCTCGAGATCTCTATGCAGTAGATTTATACGGCCCGCTGCCGAAGACGAGGTTTGGCAACCAGCATTTATTCGTCATCATCGACGTGTTCACGAAGTTCGTGCAGATTTTCCCCATACGAAAGCCCAATACAGCAAGTTGCGTCCGCCAAGTAAAAAAATTTATCGAAATGTGCGGAAAACCGGCCCGGATTCTAAGCGATAGAGGAACTCAGTTTACAAGCGACAGGTGGAGAGAGGAAATGGAAGCTCTAGAAATCTCCATTCACTTCACAGCTGTGCGCCATCCTCAGAGTAATCCGAGCGAGAGAGTAATGCGAGAATTGTCACGACTATTCCGGGTATACACGGCAGAAAACCATCGGGCATGGTTTGAGGCGGTGCCAATATTGAATGACATCCTCAACGCGGTACCGCACTCCAGTACCAACGTGACGCCGTGGGAAGCGCACTTCGGAAGAAGGAAGATGAGACCATTTGACCGTATTCAGATCCCACCAGAAATCGGCGGTGTACAAGAAGTGGCAGCAGGTCAACAGATAGTGTACGAGCAGTTACGGAAGTCGGCAACGAGTAGGAAGAAGGCCCAGAAGCAATGCCAACGGAGGACGTTTAAAGCAGGAGACAAAGTATTAGTCCGAGCGTCTCATTCGTCCTCGTCGGAACAGAAATTGTTTCGAAAATTCTTTCCGCTCTATGACGGCCCGTACACTATTAAAAAGGTATTAAATAATAACAATGTGGTGTTAGTAGACAGGAATGTAGATAAAGGAACTCAGAATATTTATAATGTGAAGTTATACAAAGAACTAGGATGACAATTGGTAATAGCGAGGTAGCCTGTACAAGAAGTTGAGAGGAGAATAGTTCCAATGTAGAGGGTACAAAGAATTGAGATGAAAATGAGATGACAGTAATAAGTGACGAAGATGACAAAGGTTAAATGTTAAAGAATAGCTTTGAGGAACAAAGATTGGATGTTAAACAGGGTAGTTTTTAAGGAATAAGGTTAAGATTAGTTGTAAAGAGTATTTTATAAACAAGAAAGGAAGATTATTTAGATTAAGGCACAGGTGGAAAGGGGGTGAAAAGTGTAACGTGTGATAGTGCGACAATAGACGACGGTATAATGTACAGCGCAACTGAGAGTGCAAGTGTTAGCAGGTACATCCGTCGCGAACAAGAGTAGTGGTTTGAGGCATTGTTACCCAAGGTCGAACGCACTGGTGAAGCCGAGAAGGAAGTGCATGTGGTAGCAGGTGCAGGGTCGCGCCGACGATAAACAAAGTGCAGACTTCGCAGTGAGATGGCAGTGATAGATGTCAACTCAGTATGATGACATCATATCTGAGCGACATCTTAGGCGGGGGGAGATGTAACAATCCAGGATCCCCAGGAATGAAGACAGGGCAAAGAATAAAGATAAACGTGTAATAAGTGGTATTAACATCAAAGGCGGGGACAAATGAAAGCGGTGTCGCGTAGCGATAATTTTTTGGAAGTCTAAGAAGACGCGACAAAATCATAATGGGGACAATATAGTTCAGTAGCGTTTGTCGAGTGAAACATTTTGGAAGTTATTTGAAAGAAATCGGTTCACGCGTTCCAAAGATATAAACAATTTAGTGAAGTACATTTTAAGCACACAACTAGACACGATAGCCATTGTTGTAGCTTAAGATCTAATGTAAAAAGTTGGTTTTTTCAAAAAATTAAGTAAACGCGTGAAGCGATTCAAACGAAACTTTTGGCATTAATAGAAGAAATTATGGGGAGAATTATGGCACTACTCACAACGCGGAGAAATTTCGGGGGGCTACGGTATAAAAGAAAATGTAAATTGTATAAGTGGGAAATTCCAAACGAGTCGTATGACGTCAGAGCGGTGGAAGGGGATCGACCGTCTTCAGATTAAAAGAACTTTGGAAATTTTAGATGGTAGAAAACCAAATAGAAAACGGTAATAGCATTCAATTTGAAAATGCATGAGAATAATAGAGACGACCCAGAAAGAAGAAGATTAACTTAAAAATATATAATATTATATAGAAGACCCGGAAGTGATCGTGAAATGTTCGAGAAAAAAAAGAGGAAGTCTCGGGACAACAATGAGAAAAAGAACGCGGGGAGAATAGCTTGAGGGAGGACGTATGTTGAAACGCTCCGCGGAAATTAAAAATTTTGTTAGAAAGTTGTGCTAATCACGCGAGCAAAGTTAATTTTATAACGTTTAGTTGTAGTGGAGAAAGTTTAGAAGGTGAAACGCGGAAAATTATTGCAAAATTTTCAAAGAGAACGTTGTTCGCGAATATAAACAGTCGCATCATCAGCCGTGTGATTAAACTCGTTTCGTAAGTAATAAACAGTTATAACGAAGAGACATTAATTATTTAAAAATGAATTTTTCCGAATTACGTGTGTGAAAAATGGAAGGATGCTGCGAATGGACAAACGAAAGGACGCTGCGTATATTTGGCGAGGGTGATGCATGAGAACGGCGCGGTGCAGGTCGCTGAACTCAACGAAAGGAAAGTGCACTAACTTTATTTAAATTGGTAATGCGCATTGATAAGAAGAAAGAATAGACTCATAGCTTCTAATGTACAAGACCAAGTTTTGTCAAATAGAAATAGATTTTAGTGAAAACAAAAAAATAGAATGCGCATTCAAGTATGAATGATTTGGTTTTAATCTTATAGTGTAAATCTTCAGTGTGAATGAGAATTTCGTGTTTCTAGGGTATTGTTTATTGTGTATTTAGTGTATTGTGTATTGTTTTCGATTTTGTGTTGTTTGTTATTTGTTATGCCTCTAGCAGAGGAAGGAGAACAAAAAAAACCAGATAAAATAAACGATGTCGAACGTTGTTGGTTCGACATTAAACCAATGCAATTGGTCTTATAAGTATGTGTAGTTAGATGAGGACCTACGCCCACGTGCCCGAATACTACGTCAGGATCCTGTATAGGTCCGCCACAGCCTCACGCCCAGTATTTATATCTGTATGAATAAATATCAGAAAAGCAGCTAGGCAACGGGCAAATTTCAGATGTATGTATTTTTGGCAACCCAACGTCAGGCATAATAGTGGACATTTTGGTAAGAACTATAGATGAAAGGAGCACAGGTAAAGATCGTTACATAGTTTTTGTAAGTTAGTTTTGAGAAAGAAAAGCAGAACGGATAGGTAACGTGTACCATTACATATTTGGCAGCCCAGCGTGGGGGCCATTGTAGAAGGTTTTCGGAGGTAGTCGTAGGCACCGTTATAACACTATGATCAACACACATTAATAGAAATTTAATTTACAATGTAAACTTTAGAATAAACATTCCGCTTATTTTTCAATAATAATTTCACATCCCATTTTGATCAACACAGCAATAGAAATTTAATTTACAATATAAACTTTAGAATAAACATCCTACACCATTTCTCCAGAAATTGTATAAAAAATATTCATGACTGACAAAGTTTTCTTATACCTTTTGATAAATACTCAAGAAAGTAGGGTGTATCATGACCCAAAGTTTTAATGATAATACTAGTTCATTACCATACAAGTAATCATTGCAACATTTTCTTTCTCTTTATCCTGCATGGTCACATAGCTTTCCTGCTACATATTAATTCTACCTGCCATGAAATCACACCATGTTAATTATGATCAGAAGGAAATCATGAATAAACATTGTAATGAAACGTTACAGAAAGCAGTAAAAATAACTAACTGTCCTCCCACTGAACTAATATTTTTCAGAATCTGTGGTATTAGACAATCTCCACTAAGATACTACATTACCACAGAAATTGCAAAGTCTCACTCCCAAATTGGCCAAACTTAACAACTCTTGACATATTCCTTATCTAAATGATAATATTGGTTCATTACCATACAAGTAATCATTGTAACATTTTTTTCCCACTTTATCCTGCATGATCACACAGCAATCCTGTTACATGCTAATTTTACATGCCATGAAATTACACCATACCAATTGTAATCAGAAGAATTCATAAATAAACATGTTGATGAAACTCTTAGGCAGTAGAAACAACTAACTGTCCTCCCACTCATCTAATATTTTTCATAATCTGTGGTACTGGACAATCTCCAATAAAATGCTACATACCACAGAAATTGCAGAATTTCACTCCCAAATTGACCAAAATTAACAACTTAACACTTTCCTTACAGTAAGAGAACTGCAATACAAGTTGCAAATAAACAGTACATAATTGGCAGCACTACAAGTTAACAAAAGTGAAAGTTCACCTTTCTTTAAATTCTTCTCCCATGAATAAATAATCAGTTCACAATCCACACATGTACTTTGGTGATTGAACATTGATGCTTTACTATGCACAATTTCATTTACCAGTCTTTCAAGTCTTCAACTCAGAATGATGCAATAGAACATCTTGCATTTAAAAGAATATTACACATCCGGCAAAAGAACAGTCAAAATAAGTCACTTGCCACTTCAAATGCCAGGACTCACACCTACAATACTTTCACAATTCCAAATTGGACTACCGCATCTCAATTTAAGGAGAGATTGATCCTTTAACCTCACGCCTACACAATTCAACTATACAACCGTTAATTAAATGCTTTATTAGCACTCACATTAGTCAGTTAGGACTCCAGTTCACGTATATTCCCATTCTCCTATCCAGTTACCTTTGCATGTCTCCGTCCCTTCATCTTCCAACGCACCTCGAACACTATATCACCTCTGTTCGTGCATTAAAGGTTCCACAACAAATTCAAGTACATGAATTTTTCATTTTTACCTCCTCTCATGTTTTGTGGTGGCGAGCTACATCCCATATACCACCAACACAGCTCTGCTCCACACTCCCGACTCTCACCACTCCATTCTCTCCGGTCGCTTGCTCACATCATAAAGACCGGAGCTTTTTGGGCACAAGCAAAGCATCGACACTGTCCTCTACACCAGCGAACTCTGCTTGGAACCCTCGAGACTTAAGGCCCCCGGCATGGAGCGCGCATTTCAAACTACGCCGCTGCTCGCCTCCCTCGCAGCCAGGCATCGCTGTAGCCCATACTTGGACGGGGCGTTATATATATATATATATATATATATATATATATATATATATATAAGAAAATTGTAATTAAGGGAATTTTAAAAATATTGAACTCCGTGCGAATAATTCGCACGGGCACTACTAGTGTATACAAATTGATAGAAATGTGCATATTAACGTCGTGAGACATATTTTTAAAAAATTACATTTGTGTAATTGTTGACAGCGCGAGAGGAGTGATGACGTCCCATCATCCGTCCGAGGTCTTTTGAATGCTACAGGATAGCATAACTCTAGTGCGAGGTTTTCTTGACATTTGTGAATTAGGCGTGCAAGTAGCTGGTAAACAGTTAGTGAGTTATAACAACAATCATAATAAGAAATATTTTCATGTAAATTATTTACCTCTGCCATGTCAGAATATCACGTTATTTGAAAGCAGTGCCAGCGAAGGTCGAATTGACAGGTTTTTCCTCCCCGATTTCCGCTACTCTGACGAGGCGTTCGCTGAGTCAAGGTCACACGCCAAGAAGGGAAAACGTTCTCAAATATCAGGAAACAACCTTATTCACAGTTAAACAATTGTTCAGATTAAAAGAAAACAAATGGTTTATGTGAATCGATCTCTACAAATCCTTTGCTACCACAAGTATTGATGTGCACAACTTTAAACGAGTTGAGAAAGAGCAGATAGAAAACTACATAAATGTGAATGGAATTAGGAAATCTTGAAACTTATATAAAAATAAATGGAGTTTTATAACAATGCTCTAGCTTGACATAAGGAGGAACTCCGAGTAACATTAATAAGAAAGAAAGTTGATTATAGATAAGCACTTGAATATAACTTGCATTGTTCGTATAGAAACCCAGTTTTGTTTGTGTTATTTTTTTAGGGAAATAGTTTATAGGTGTGTGGTGTTTTTTATTTTAAGATTTCATTTTTTTGAAGTGATATTATGTGCACAAAGGTACATTATTATTTTTTTAAATTGTGTGAAACAAAATTGTACAAAAAGGGTACAATCATTGCATCTGTTGGATTAAACAGAGAAATCTTCAAACTTGGTGCTTATATTATTGTATGGACCGAGCACAATATCCTCACAAAACCTACTCCCAGACCTTAAGGATTTCATTACCTTATGAATGAATAATTAATAAGTGAATCTCAATATTCAACTTCGATCAGGACGGTGGCCCACAGTGGCGCTCAATCAATATCTAAATTAGATCAGAAGATCGACCAGGGATTATCAATTTTGGGGAAACTTCTATGAATTTTTTTCGCTAGAGTTGGGTACAGACGGTCGGGTATTGTGAGCAAAAAACAGCAAGAGAGACAAATTATATTTTAGATTGTTTGGACGCGAGTGTTTTACGTGATAATGATTGATAACTGCCGTGTTCAGAGAATGGAATAACTACCCTACCAGAATAATACGGTAATACTCATAATAGGAGGCTGCTTTCCCGCGGGTTAAAATGACAAATAATATTTTTAATTTATTGGTGCAACAAGAGCGCATAATTTCTCGTATTGGCAATGGGCATCTTGTATCGAAACATCTTTTGTCATCATATCAAAAACGGCACAATATAAATCAAAATTAGCCATAAACTACTAATATTTTGAAAAAGTGCACATTAAATTATATAAAGATCTAATATTGAGAAAAAGACCCAATTAAATCTCTGCCTTTAATACTAAAGATGTAGAACACGTTTGAAAAACATTTGATATGTCACTACAACTAAAAATTACGCGAAAATCACTAATATTTTCAAAAACATGTGTATAAAATGATGTTAATATCCAATATCGAGAAAAAGATTTCATCAGATATAAATATAAATGTAAACTCTGCCCTCCTTTTTCTTTAAATTTGTTCACAATTGAGGAATTCAGGTATAGGAGAATTTGTGACATTTTACGAAACTAAAATTATTGACTTACCACGCCTTTCTTATAAATAAGAAACATGGAATCTCTTTATATCGTGTTAGCCAGGGTCCTGTAATAAGAGTTTTTCTGCCGAAAATTCGCCGTTTTTCTGAGAAAATCCAAAATTATTCTACGTTTCACAATTTTCGAAAATGAATGGTTTCAATGAAAATCAAACCTTTGCATTTTTATAAGATAAAGTAAAACTATTGTTTTAAGATAAAAATGAAATTCCAAGAGCAACGAACAGTCTGGCATTTGCCAGAAAAAATTCCAGACGGCAAGTCCGATCCTGCCTCAGAATAATCAAGAATCAATGCGAATGAGTGACGTTTGGAATTCTGCGTACAACTACGAAAAGAACAAACAAAACTAAATAAATTAATTAGGAGCGTTGTCTTGTCGAGCATTATTATTTAATACAAAAGCAGTTTTTGATGGCCTAGTCATCATCGTCAGTTACAAACACATATATAATTAGTTCATAGCTGAATGTTATATGTTTTTACTTTTATGTATCAGGTCATTGACGATGATGGCAAGCCATGAAAAGCTGCTCTTGTTTTAATAAATAATGTTGGCCAAGACAATGCTTCTAATAACTATTATTTTATTTGGAATTCTGCCTACGACAAATCACCAATCACAAACAAACGTACCCAGCACGAACTCGCTCCAGACGATCCATGCGCCTTCGTCGCTTTTGCACCATGTCGCTCGCCGCCCTCTCCGTTTTATTGATCAAAGTCATTTGTATAATTGTACTTCTGTGAATGCGATGAGCGTTTCAGAATAACGTTCTTCAACAGAACGTAGTTCTCAAACATTTCTTTTACTTAAGTCTATTTTATTAATTAAAGGCTCGTGCCTAAAAAACGAGGCAGAGGGTAAAATATTCGACTCCTATTGACGTTATATTCAACGTGTCAAGAGTAACGATGTATACAATACGCATGCGTTTTATTTACTTTACATTGTACGAACACTTATCCTCAAAAATGCTACATCCAGGACTCGATCGATCCACTGCAAACTTGGTTGGGATGAGGCACACGCGAAGCAAATGGTTTAGGGCGTGGCGTCGAGCCTCCGAGCCCCCAGAGCTCCATGTACGCGTGCACTCTTGGACATGCACTACAGGAGCATCATGTAGGGGTTGCGCGGGCGGGCTGTCCTGTTGCCTTATTGCGCCCCGCGCGCGAGCGGACACCACCTTCGCCCACTCAGCAACAACGGGGGGAGGAAGACACGTGCGTATTACATCCGCGGGCTCCCACCACGGGGCAGCCTGCTCTGCCACACCCTGTTCGTATCCTCCCCGCTGGCAGACCCCTGCAGGCCAGTGCCTGGTGTCGTGGACGGCGGACTATGGGACAAGCACATTTGCAGCGGGCCATATTTAGTGACGAGATTCTTTCTGCCTCGCTGCGACTACCGCCGGGTCCGTGTTGCGGAGGTACAGAGAGTAGTGCCATGAAAAGCGGTTCGCGGTACCGCATCGCCTGACCCACCAGCCCAGTGCGAAGGGGCGCGGTATCCTGTGGTTTCCGTTCGCCGACAGTGTTCCTCATGGACACAATGAGAACCACATGGTAGGTTCTGCTGCCTCTTGACTTATCCAATCTTGATCATTAACGCATATATTTCAACTGGTGGTGCTACGTCACGACACACTTAACGACAGACTTTCTCGTACGAGTTCGTTTTCTGATTTCTTTCGCCTGGGCTCTTCTCGGTTTTGCGCCACTCTACCCAACAGCCACCTCTCGCCACCCAAACTACATTTTTCACGATTTTTCAATTTTTCGGTACTTTAATGTTGGGACAAAACATGACTTTTAGAATATTGTAGAAAAATAAAAGCTCGTCCCATACGAAAATTTTCGTTGAAAACGTTGGAGTCGTTTTTGAGAAAATGTCGTTTCAGCGTTTCTCAAAATGCGCATTTTAAAGCTCATTTTCAACCAAAATTTTTGACTTATCAGAAAGCTCAAAAGACGTTTTTTGAAGTAATTGAAAATACAATAATGTACACAAATCACTGATAATGTAAACGGCTTCAGAGATATTTACAAACACATTTATTTATTTATTTTTGTAAAACAAGTGTACCTGAAAGTAGTATTTATGTCATGCTATTCAATGTATTTTATATTATCACTTCTAATAATTTAAAGAAAAACTTTGCAGCTGTTTTCAAGAAAATCGACTTCGAGCAATTTTCAGAAAGAAAATGCCAAATTTTGGGGTGATTTTCATAAAAAACTTTTGAGTTTTCAAGAAAATTTATGACATCATTTGGAGCACATAAACTTATAAATACAATGATGTATACAAATTGCTAGCAATTAACGACGTGAAGAAAGGTTAAAAAATATATTTGTGTATTTCAAAAAACATACGTTTATATCATCTGTTACAATACAGTTAGCATCATACATTTTTGCCATTTTTGAAAATTTTTTTGAAAATATCCCAGAGGCTTCATGTAAAGTGTCCCCAATAATTAAAGAATTTCATTCAAAATCGCAGAGCCTCGAGTGGTGCCAGATTGACCGGGAAGTCTTCAGTTTTCAAAAACCCTACAAATAGTTTAGGCGCTAGTGTTGTTTACAGACGACAGACGGACGGACGGACAGACAGACAGATGGACAGTTTTGAAAAAAACCTTTTTCGGAACCAGGAGACCCCCATAACGTATTTTCGTTTAAATCACCAAGTCGATTTTCCTCAGTCTTACAAAACATTCTCAATAAAACGTATATTACTCCAAATATACGTACTACATATACGAGAGAGTAATAAGACAACGCTCTTTCTCGTGCAGCTGCATCCACCAGAGCTTACTTTGTTATGAACCAAGCGAAATCTAACATTGACTTATCATGGTCGCCAGCTGTATTAACAGCAAAGAAAAGGAATTATGACCTTGTATAGTCTTAATGGAGGTGAGCGGAATTAACACAAAAATTCCTGGGAATCGAACATTCGTAAAGGTGCTGTTTTCAAAGGGAAAAGGCACTGGTTCGAAAATATCTAAGTGAGTTTCAACTATAGGGTCTAAGCTATAGAGACACAATTCAACTTCACTTATAACAACTATTTATTATAAACGTAAATTACAAAATAACAATCAATATTCCTCTTTGTTGCGTAACAAGCTGTTAGAGGAATGAAACAGAATTACTAATAATAAACCATCTTAACATGAATTTAGAAAACGTAGAAGGTCACAATTGCCTTCGGAAACATCAATTTATACAAAATGACTACGTCAAAAGTCAGAATTTGCTAATAACGCATTTTAGGATCACAAATGGCTGACGTACATAAACAACGTGTCAAAAGTCTCGTATTCAGAAGCTTTTCATTACAAAAAATACACAAATTGAGTGGTAAGCTGCATTGAAATGTCTTACACTTTAAAAAACCTTAGAAACCTTTACAACATTAAAAACAACATTAATCAGTGACCCGAGAATGACACGAAATTAGAACTTAATTGATGGAATTGAATTGATTACATAATATATTATCTTTACCATCACATTAATTACAGTGCCACCTTTTCAAAAATCCGTTTGAACACTTTCAGTGCCAACTGCGGCTTGATACCCGAGCGACCTTGTATAGCCGCTCACGGGGCCAACACACGAAGTACTACGAATGGGCCACGACTTCAACTGCCGTACGGGCCTTTCCTCGGTCTGGTAGGTGCTCCAGAGGTCCAATGCGCTTCTGTCGGCTTACTCAAGACTTGGAGCCACATGCTGCAACATTCAATCAAACAATTCTAGAATATGCAGAATCCATTAACGTGTGAGACTGCGCCGCCATTACGCCCTACGCAGCTCTGTGCGGGAAACGCCGCTTATCAGGCTCGACGCGAGTTCTTACACTGTGTGCTTTCGCACCATATGCACAAACATACATAAAAGTACATAAACATAAGAAAAAATGGCACTACAAAAGAAGGCGATATTAAAATACAATCACTTAAACCTTAACATACTATAAATTAATCAATTCAATTACATCACAGTGTGGCATACTAAGCCACTTCAAAAATTTAATATTTCAATGAGGACGCTGAAAAAGAAAACATGCGAAAAAGAACATATCGGCAAATGCCGAGGCACACCCGTCGCAGGAAAGAAGTTGTGCTAACGTTCGTGGCTGAGGCGAGTGGCAATAAATGCCAGGCGGAGAGCCCTTATATAGCTTCTCCGGAGAGGGTGGGGGGTGCCAACAGACGTCACTGGGGCGTGACGCAGTACCAATCGATTATGAAAGGGTTGAATGCTCATTTTCTTACAAAGAGTAACTTACAGCGCCTTGTTTCTAGGCAAAATACCAAACATGTATATCTGGCGGGTTGCCTATACACAGGCGTGAACAGCCAGTGCACCTACTGCTCAGTGCACTCTAGCGGGCGCCAGTGGAAACTTAACATGTACATGAGAAAAAAAAAATATTTTGCCTAAACAATGGCTTTTTCAACCTTTTCAAAGGCAACCAAAGGTACCAATCAATCCCAAAAATGATCCAAATTTGAGATTTTGATAGTAGAAGCCATTTCTATGGCAGGTTTCTTTACAATGAGCATAAACCTGTTTTTGAATATCAAAAATTTATGTCATTAATTATTAATTTTGATTATCCACCAAATAATTGCTGTACACAGCTAACTGTACCGCCAAATAGCATTTTTAGCACTTTTCTATGGCCATAGAATTACATTATTAGTCTTTTAACCACCAGATCTTGATTTATATGTACTTAAAAAATAAATTACATATAGTACTTAATCTTAAATTTAAAAACTAAGTCTTATCTCTAGATTTTACAATGTTTTAATCTTCAAATGATGGATGAGCTGGCTTCTCGGCTGAATCTTGATGAAACACAAGTTCAACACAGTTTTTAAATTTAACATACTTTTCCATTTGTGGATACTAGGTCATGGCCAGCCGTATCACTTCTCTGAGTGCAAGGAGTGGGTACGATCAGAACAACCGACCAATCTGCAAGAACTGCGCACTCAGAAGCATATTATTTGGGATCAACTATCACAAAACTCTACTTTACATTGGTGCAATTCTATGCCGTGACGTCTGGACGCGTGCGTTACCTAACATGGCGACCCAACATCGTATGTGCTCATACATGGCGAAGATTACACTTACATATGCGACGCCATTCCTCTCGAAGGCTCAAATTGTCGTTCGCCATAATCTCGCAGGAGTAAGCCGATACCTTCACTTTCGTTATGATAAGCGAGATTTGCATAAGATAACTGAAATATTAGAAGGACGTAATATAAAATACAATTCTTACAATTTTAGTTACAGTTACAGGTAATACGAGAAGGTATGTGCTATGTTGTAGGACCACTATTTTCTAGAGTATGATGACAATTGAGCTAACCCCACTAGCCTCCGAGATATTTGCATTGCGCGCCTGCCATGGCCGCAGCTCACTGACTCCTTCGGAAAGAGTCAGTCGACGTGGGAACGAGGAGTGGCAGTGGGAGCGCGGAGGGCAAACGGAACGGCGGTGTCACGTTCGAAATGCGCAAGACGTCGAAAACTCTTACCGGTTACGAAAGCGCAGATGGCAATAGTGTGATATGGATTTCTAAACGCCAAGTATGGCATAGTGAAGAGAACTTGACAGTAAAATCTGACAGAAACGAGAATAATTAGTCATGTGTGAAACTTGATTCCGATGACGAGTGGCCGCCACATGGCTGACTGAACTGTGAGTGTATACACGGAAGAGAAAATGGGTGTATTGTGTGACGTACGAGTAGCATAATCAGAAACCGTTATTTACTGAGGACAAATCGGAACAATTTATGGAGTGCAGGGGCATACGATGTGATCGCTAGAGCATCCAGACACCAAATTGCATTGCATGATGGAAGTTGGTTAATAGCCGAGGCAGTAAATTATTGAACACTGTGCGGGATTATGGTGATATTAGGACAAGGACATTGTTACACCAGAACCGGCCAAGATATTTGGAGGAAGTAGCGAATGTTGGACCGAGAGGCTGTGTCGCCTGCGGGTACCGGGCGAAACGCTCGCTCCCTCCGGTTGTCGCGGCCGGCTGCATCATTAATTTTTTTTCATTAAAATTCTTCAAAGTGCTTATCTTCCTTTTTATAACCAATAATTTTATTCCTTTCTGCATAACAATTTAATTCAAATACTTGAATCTTAATTTTCATATGTACTTGATGAGCTACCAGAGAAGCAAATCAACAATTCAAACCTCACATTGGTCCTCCAGACAACGGATTTAATTCAGATGCAACACCCCCCTCCATAGCTGTGTCTCTTCCTCTTGCGATGTTGTAACGAGCGTGTGGTGTGTGTAGAGTCGCTGCGAAGGGGAGGTAGAGACGTTGGCGACAGCGTCCCCGGGAGCGCACGGGACGGCGGGGGCCGCTGCTCGCACCCACACGGCCTTGAGGGCGCTGTCTGCCGCGGGGGGAGGGGCAGGGGGGGGTGCCGGATCGGGGACGGCCCTCGCGCAGTCATCCACCAGCCGCCTCCGTCCAGAGGCTGCGTCTTCCGCACCGTACTCCCAGCTCTGCCGCTGTCGTGGGCGGGGCAGGGCGGGGCGGGGCGGGGCGGGGCGGGGCGGGGCCCACCCGATAGAAATGCTTTCCGGGGGGCGGAGGCGTGGAAGGCCGCGGGCGAGCCGTACGGGAGCCACTCGAGTTTGAGGGGGCACGAGGGGATCCGGACCGGAAGGAGGAATGCCTTGTCTCGTGAGCGCGCAAGGCCGCGCCTGTCACAAAATTAAGTAATATCCCGGAGCAGCCTTGGCCCGTTGCGCCGCCCGACGTGGTGACCTGCGTGCTGGTGAGCGGAGCGCTGGCGCCAGCCGCGGCTTGCAGGGCGGGCCCGGACGCGTAGGCTCAGGGTCTGCCGGCCGCTGCGGCCGAGATGGAGCTCTTTGGCTTTGCTCCGTCACTCGCCATCAATCATTGTTTCTTTCGTTTCCTTTAGTTGCCAGGATTTCTTTCGAATTTGGCATCCAAGTTGATAGAACTCTTAGCGTAACCCAGGGTGTAGCACGAGGAGCTGATTCTATCATCACACACGATGTGTGACTGCGCAGATGTCAGGCAAACTATACATCACATTGTCAATGACTGTCCGAGAAGGAAGTTTCCTGGAAACCCCCAAGAATTCATCGCAGTAACTGAAAATGCGGCCCAATGGGCAAATGAACTTGACTTAAGGCTTTAGAATCAATATTTTAAGACTGATAAAATCAACTTTTTATTGTAAATTAGACATATAGTTTTTACTTAAATGTGCTATATTGTTTTTAAATTGTGTACTTGTTCTTTTAATTGTTTTGAATTGCTCTCTTTGTGTGAATTCTTTTTTCCTTTTTCTTATTGTATTGTTTCCTACCATACGAATAAATAAAATCATTGTTTTACGTACAATGTTGGATTAGGATGTTAAGTTGCCTCTTGTCTCTAGTTTGCAGATTTTGTTTGTAATTTGTATTACTTTCACTCATTCTGGGGGAGATTATATTGTTTCTCATTGTTGGTATTTTTTGGTTTTAATTCGGCCTTTTGAATTGTGGTGTGTATTGTAGTGGTTAGTTGATTAATTTGATTGCTCTGTTGCTAGTGGGTTGGAAAGAATTTTGAATTTAGGTATTGTTAAACTAATTATCGTGAGGAATTTTTTCCAATCCACTTTTAAAATATTTTGATTTGGTACTCGGGCGTGCGGTAGGGGTATTTGCTGTGTGGTTATTATGACCGGAATGTGAACCGAATCTAATTCGAATAATGTAGTAGTGGGTAGTTTTATTTTAGTGTTTGTGATTCCAATATCGAGGATATCGGGATTTCTTAAACAATCATCGGGGTAATATGTGGGGCCTGAAGGTGAAATTATTTTAAAAAAAGTGCGATTTTATTATTAATTTATTATGCGATTATTTTAAAAGAAGTGCTATATGGCGATTTCGCTATCAGCGTGGGTGTTTGAACAACTCCAGTTGGTGTTTTGACATTTACGTAGGTCCCCCAGAAGTAGAGTATTATTTAGTTGAAATAGTTTGTTAATAATAACAAGGTCTAGTTTATGATTTGATGTACTATATACTGTATTTATACTCCATATGAATGTTATTATTAAGCTCCGGCGCTATAGGCCTGAAGAACTGAAGAAATAAGCAGGCAAAATAATAAAAAATGGAATTAAAAAATTAAAAATGTAAAATAGGCATTTAAAAAAGGTACTATATTTTTTTCTTATCCGTGTTTATATACTTGTGTAGAAATTTTCTGAAGTAAATAATATAGTTACTTTCATGTAATGTTTGCTTTCATCATTGTTCTGACAATCCTCGTAGAAATCCTTTCTATAATTTTTGGGCATTTCGTACAAGAAAGGCTGAATTACAGGAGCTACCTTCTTGCTTTTCATCAAACGCGAGCTGCTCCTCTAATGCTGCCCACTAATGCAAATGATCTTCTCCCTCACATTTAATTTAAACACAACACTGATAAACAATGATTTTGTTACATAAACAACTTCTGATGTTTCTCATATATTTTCATCTCCTGATTCCAAAAATGATGACAGAAATTTTTCATCACCCACTATTTTTTTGTAATTTTGAAAATATTGTCCCACGATTTATTAACATTTGTGGTATATAAGATGTTGATTAGGACTTTTTACATTTAAATTGTATTTCATTGGGTCAACAATGGACTTAGAGCGTGAATGTTACCTTGAATTCACGACTTACAACAATGACATTGACATTCCCCAACAAAGCTATGATTTAAGGTGATGTTTGCATATGAATAGGTTTCTTAAAAGAAAGAAGCTAATTCTGTGCTCTCTTCCGTTGTCAATTGGATTGTGATAGAAGTGTGTAATACCGGCCATTGCATTATAAGGTGTAGTGTAGAAGTGTATAGTGTATAAGAATCATGTCTCAGTGCGTTAATAATAAAAACCCAGGAGCGACTCGTCATTGAAGGCTGATAGGTGGAGCCTCTCCTAAAGAAATCGCCGCCCAAAAGAAATTTAAAAATATATTTAGAAATGTATTTATTTATTAATAATGGCTTTCTGAGTTACATTATGTAACAATCATATCAACATTTTTGGTTGTGAGTTCGATAACGGTCGTCCGTAACGCATTTGAAGCTGTTGACAGGGAAGAGAAAATCGTTAGGCTCCCACTTCATTTCGCCATAAGCCCCTGTGTTAAACGAGGAGGTCGTGACGTCATGCATTCACTGCACAGGCTTACCGGCGGATGAAGGGTGCAGCCAGGCAGCCTTCAAGGGTGGGGTGAAGCGTGCTCACTAGATAGAATTACTATGCAGCTCAGCCAGTAGTTATGAGCATCAATTAGTTTTCCCAAAATGCGGTAGGAGCGTTACTCCCTTAAGTCTGTATTGGAAGAGATTGTATAGAAATATAATGCGGACCATCTAATGCAATTCATTTGCAGCCTTTCCCATTTAGAAAGCCACGAGCCGTGAATGTAAAAAACACTTCGGTTACGTGTGTAGTGAGCTGACTATGAAAGCGCACAGGTGAAAGTTTTCTTCTCTAATAAGAAGTGCTTATGTCTGTTATTTCAACAACAAAGAAGAACAGACCAGAACAAGACATGAGCTCCAGAAATATGTTGTGACAAATGTGTAACACTAACTCGCTGGTTGAAAGGATCCCGTCATATGCCTTTTCCAGTCCCTACGATATGGCGCGATCATTTGACAGACTCCTACTTCTGCTTGACAAATATACCTGGAATACGTTCAAAGTCCACACACACTATTAAATATTTGTTTTTAGATTCAGCAATTCGGCCGGTGCTTATTGGCCAGGACTTCCCATACCAACTCACCAGATGACATAACAATGACTGAAGAATTTTCCGATGTTCAAGATGAATTGCAGAATGATCCAGATTTTGTGAAACATGATGCTATAAATGGACCTCAGTTTGTAACACGGGAGGATTTAAATGATTTGATTCGGGATCTTGGTTTAGGTAACCCCAAGACAGCCAAGGCAGCACTCGCCTCAAGATTAAAAGGATGGAGGCAACTGCAGGGTGACGCCAAAGTAAGTTTTTTTCCGCCAACGCCAAAAAGAATTTGAACATTTGTTTTCTAAAGAGGATGACCTAGTTTTCTGCAATGAGGGTGAAAATTTGTTCCAGTTGCTGAGTGTTGAGCATAAATCTGAAGATTGGAGTTTGTTCATACACTCCTCGAAAGCAAGTTTGAAAGGAGTCTTACTACATATTGTAAACATATACCCACCCGTTCCTTTAGCTCATGCAGTTGGTTTAAAAGAAAATTATGAGAATATGAAACTCTTACTATCCGCTATCAAGTATGACAACTTTGGCAGATATGTGGGGATTTGAAAGTTATATTCATCTTAATAGGGTTATAGCTTGGGTATACATTTTGTTGCTTCTTGTGCAAGTGGAATAGCAGAGATAAATATAATCATTATATGAAAAAGAAATGGCCGAAAAGAGAGTCACTTACTCCAGGACATCAAATGATCTTTAACAACCACTTGTACGTTCTGAAAGTCATATGCCCCCACTGTATATATAAAACTATGCTTGATTAAGAATT
Organism: Teleogryllus occipitalis; assembly: GCA_011170035.1. NCBI lineage: Eukaryota > Metazoa > Arthropoda > Insecta > Orthoptera > Gryllidae > Teleogryllus > Teleogryllus occipitalis. The sequence continues at coordinate 72,739 of BLKR01005016.1, forward strand.
TCGTGAAAGCTATGGATAGTGATGGCAGTGCATTTCTTTTCCTGAAAAATAAGTTCCCAAGGATCGGCGATGCTAAAAAACACCACGGCGTAGGAATATTTGTTGGTTCTCATATAAGGGAACTAATGGACGATACGAAATTTGAACGCGACATAAATATGCAAGAAACAGCTGCATGGCAATCTTTCAAAAAAAGTTGTAAAAAGCTTTCTAGGAAACATCAGGTCTGATAAATAAAGAGAACTTGTCAGTGAGATGATTAAGAACTACAAGATAATGGGATATAAATATGTCATTGAAGATACACTTTCTGCTCTACCATCTCGATTTCTTCCCTCAAAACCTAGGGGATGTGAGCGACGAAAACGAGGGGCGTTTCCACCAAGACATCGCGGAAATGGAAAGGCGCTACCAGGGCAAATGGTGCCCAAATATATTGGCAGACTACTATTGGATACTGAAAAGAGATGTTCCTCAAGCGAAGTACAATCTAAAATCCAATTCACATACATTTTAGGTGAGTAAATGTAATTTTAGCTAAGAGATTATAATACTAGTGTATAGAAAAATATTTCTTGTGTATGATATTAATGTCAGTCGATAAAACACGAAACACTGCTTCTATTAATATGATTTAAGTCAAATAAGTTCGATGGGTAAAAAACAAAACGGATATAACAAGACAACAAGTACAGAATGGCAACGAACATTTTTGATAGAGCCAAAGAAACTAAATGAAGATTTTTCCTTCAACATCACCCCTAAAACTTAAGTTTCTTCCAAATTAGAAGAATAAATGAAGAAAAATTTACAATACGTTTGTTACCATTCCAACAAGGTTGCGAAGATTCTCAACGCTCTCGAGGAAGGGTTTCGTCAGAATGTCCGCTATTTGGCGCTCCCCCGGCACGTGTTCGATAATCAGACGTCTTAGCTGAAATCGTTCTCGCAAGTAGTGGTGTTGAACATCTGTTAAGAACGACGATGGAATTCGGGGTTTTTTGGCAAGTTTGACCGAACTACTGCTGTCGACCAAGAGTAGTGGAACCCCCTTCAATGGAAGAAAAAGACGTTCCAGTCAAGCTGCCTCTCTTGCCGCCTCACTAGCGGCAACATATTCTGCCTCCGAAGTAGAAAGTGAGACGCTCTGCTGCTTTCTGCTGGCCCAGGTGATGGCTCCTCCCGCGTCCGCTCACAGTTCGTCTCGTCTCTGGCTCATTCACGAAATCCGCATGACTGTAGGCCTCCAGTTCTCCGTGGTCTTTGGTTGCGCTGTACTTGATGCCCAGGTGAGTCGTGCCTTTCAGGTACCTCATTATACGTTTCACCGTAATCCAGTGTTTCTCGCTAAGACTCTCGAGAAAGTGGGAAACGTAATTGACAGCAAATGTGAGATCTGGCCTGATAGCTACAACCAAGTACATCAGGCACCAAACTGCCTCCCGGTATAGGACTGTCTTAGAATCTGCACCTGCTTCCTCCTTGTCCGGAGAAGTTGCGATTAGTATACCTTGTTTTCGTCGGCCATGCCAAAGCGAAGAAGCACGGATTTTGCGTAAGAGCCTTGATCCATGACGACTGATCCGAATGTTCAGAAAGTGTCCAGCTGGTGCCACCGTGATTTTGAAATTGGCTTGCAGCATCCGCAAGAACTCGTCGATCTCCTCTTGGCTTATGGCAACATCGTCGATATACAGGACTAATACCAATTTGGACTGACCCGTCTGACGATAAAAGAGACAAGGGTCTGACGCACTTTGAGACACACCGTAGCCAATGAACACGTCTCTGAAAGTTGTGTTCCGGGTTGTAGGTGATTATTTGAGTCCGTATAAACTCTTCCTGAGCCTATATACACGATTGCTGCCATTGGAAAAACCTTACGGATAATGCATATAAATCTCCTCCTCCAGAACGCCATTGAGTAATGTCGACTCGACGTCGAACTGCTGCAGTTTAAGTCTCTCAACGGCGACAATGCTTAGCACTGGGCGAAGTGTCGAAACTGGCCACCGGTGCGAAAGTTTGTGTAATCCACACCCTTGCGTTGAATGTAACCTCTAACAACAATGCGCGCTTTATAGCGAGCGATATTTCTATGAACTTCTCGTTTGATGCGATAGACCCAACCGTTGGAGATGGTCTTTCGACCCAATTTGTCGAGAGACCAGGTGTAATTCTTCTCGAAAGATTGCATCTCCTTCTCCATGGCAATCTTCCAATATTGTTATTCCGGCGACGTCATTGCCTCCTGGAAACTTTTCGGCTCGCTTACCTCAGAGATCATACATTCGATTTGGCCATACGGTGGTTTCAGCGGTGCCCGATTCTGAAGGTGCCTCTTGGATGGTGGTTCAATTCCGTGTACGGTCGTTTGGGGAGGTGCGACGTCACCTTTGCCTCGTGGATGGACTCCTTTATCGTAGAAATCATCGAACGTCTTCCGCCTCCGGATCAACCCTGGCAACTTTGGAACCCTCAATCGATTTGTTGCCGACATCGGATGGCAAAAGTATCTGAGTTTTCCCAATATTTCCCGCGATGACATTCTGGCTCCGAATGACCCGGTTTCCTAGCTGCAACAAAATTCGAAACCCGTCGATGTCCGCCTGGTAGCTGACGAAAATGCTCTTCTGACCTTTGGGGTCCCATTTCTTTCTTTGCTGTTTCGAGACGTAGACAAAACACTCGGTACCAAAGACGTACAACTGCTCCAAACGTCAAATACGACCTGTAAACAATTCGTAAGGCGTTTTATTGTCAACGGTACTACGGCCAGATCAACTCAGCACAAACACGGCTTTATTAACCGCCTAAGTCCACAGTATCTTTGGCATATCCTTTGCGAGGAGAATGGTGCGAGCCAAGTCTATAACAGTTGTGTTGGTTAGCTCTGCACAGCCGTTTTGCTCCGGAGTATAAGGGTTCGTGATAACAAGTCTGGTGTCGTTTGAACTCAGGAGTTTCTTCACCGTTGCGTTGTCGACTTCCAGCCCACCATCACACTGAAGTGAGTTGACAGATAATGTGGGAATATGATACTTTATTTGTTTCTGTGTACATGATATGAGCCAGTAGCTGATTCGCTTCCACTGAGGGCACCTTGGGCTTGAGCCTCTTTCCTCTCAGCTTCCGCTTACAAAATCGTACATTTATACATCTCAATTGACGCATAAGGCGTCTTACTTATATATCTCACATGAATATTGAAAATTGAGACTAGAGCCTTACTTACTAGTTTTTGCCATCTGGAGATCTTTTGAAATAAAGAACATACCAGTCGTCAAGGCCCAGCCATAGGGCCAAGCCCACATCCGACCACCCGGGGATTGCGCCTCCGGTGTAGGCTCTCAATAGAATCGAAAACCGATAACCACCTACTTAGACGGCGGACCCGTCTTGCGCCGTTGTCCGTCCCTAGGCTCCAAGAACCGCGAGAACCTGCCATAGTCTTTGTCCAATCCAGTAGCCTGCTCAGAGAGCCCCGACACTACTTGAGATAGCAAGCGTTTGGCCGGAGCCCCCGTTACGTCGATCGCCTTTTACCCATTGACCTTAGAGGTGAGGACGCTGATTGGCAATTTGGTAGCAGATCGTATCCGCGTAATTGCTTGCGCGAGAATCTCACGCAACGCTCTTTACCAGGGGCCGTCTATTGCGGCATGAAGCCGCTTATCGGTTAAGGCCAACCCAAGACTGGTTTCCAGACGGAGTCGAAGGGAACCCCACTGAGGACAGTCCACGAGGAGGTGAATCGCCGTTTACGGCTCTACACATACACACATCATAAGCCATACTCTAGTTTCACCTCTACTGTGTGTCTGAACTTGGGGCACTTCTGATTTCACAGATAGTCCGAAGCTCGTTTTTATGACCTGCAACATGTCCCAGATCTTCTCTTCTGTCTCGAATTTCTCCTTCAACTAGTAGACGAACCGCATCCTGGAATTGCGCGTGAAGCAGACGAAGTACTTGGCCCCTCCGAGTGAAGCCGCTCCCATCGGGCCGCACAGATCACCATGCATAACCTCCGTACAAACAGTTACTCGCTGGTGTCGAGAGTGGAAAGTCGCCCTATGCTGCTTGCCTTCGACACATGCTCCACAAAACTCGTCGCTCTTGCTGACCTCGACCCCATTAAGCTGCAGAACCTTCAGAACATTACGTTCATTCTGCTGCCCCAGCACAATTTCCCATACCTAATGCCTCGTACCTTCACGACATCGTGTTTGGAAAACTCTCAGTACTTTGATGAGTTGAACGACAAGCCTTTGTCTAGAGCAGATGTAACAGAGGACAAATTCCTCCGAGTACCAGGTACGTACAGAACGTTTTCCATATGACATGGCAACCAGTCACCATTGACCTCTGCTTCAAAACGTAATGTTCCACATCTTTCAGAAGTCATGACTGATTCGTCCCCGATGTGGACCTTCACCGGCGACGTAAACTTTTCGTGCGAAGAATACCATTCACGACGAAATGTCAGAAGATCCGTAGCACCAGAGTCGACGATCCACATTCATTGTTCAGCTCCGTGTTCAGGAGCTCGTTGATGAACCCTGTTGTCTGATGATCCCTGCTGCTGTCCCTGGACACTTTCGAGCCTCTCGCGTCCTTATTCTGCCTTGGCTTGCGACAATTTCGACTCATGAGAGCGACAATTAAGCAATTGAAACATCGAAATCACGTTTTTTTCTCTGTTCCCTTGTTAGATGACTTCCTGGATGCTTTATGTTTACCTTTATCGGTGATCTTGTCCCTACTCGCCACATGCGCCACCAATTCCTCGCGCTTGGCAACTCGCTGTTGGCGCCGCCTGTCGTCCGACATCAAAATGCTCACCAGATTGGCTAAAGTCTTCTGGTCGTCCGGTCTAACCCACCATGCCTGCCGCAGGCTTTCGTAATCGTCCGGTAGCGTGTCCAACAGCTTCACCATGAGCCATGATTCATCTGGCTTGACTCTCAGCTGCTGTAACCGTAATACGAGTCCTTCGAACTTTGCAATGTGTGAAATAAGGTCGTCTGTTGGGTTCATGCTGAATTTGAAGAATTCAGCTTGAACAATGTGAGCAGCCTGTTCCATTTGCTGGTCGTAAACAGCAAGCAATTTGACCCACATCTCTCTCGCAGTTTTGCATGTCACGAGCAACGACATAACTTTACTTTCGATGGACTTGACATTGATTTGACTGGCCAATCTATCAGCTTTGTCCCATATTTTCAAGCTGGCATTGTGTGCTACCACCGCCTCTGCGTTAGCTCCTGCCGCCAGTGCCTGCGGTTCCGTGATTTCTCCAATACATATCTCGTACGCATTTTCAGAGCCTCGCAAAAGGTTTCTGATCACAAACTTCCATAGATCCCAGTTGCCTGCGCCTCGCAGCTTCTCAATCCCCTGGAATTTCATGCTGGAAACTTGCGAAAACTGGAAAACTGGCGGTTTGTGTATGTGATTTTAAAGATTTTCTCTTCTTAAAATCGTGATCAGAGAGATTAATTGGATTGACACATCTTGCACGGAGACCGCCTCTCATGTTGCAGTTTGCACGTGATTGACAGTACAAACTTTTCACTTTGCAACATGCATATTGCGACTGATGTTCAGAAAATGATACTCACGCCCTTTCACAAGGGGTTTGATGTATTTCACGAGCAAGATCAGGACTCTCTCTCTCTCTCTCTCTCTCTCTCTCTCTCTCTTTCTCTCTCTCATCAACATCAACATTGCTATCCTAATAAAAACATATGAGGAACAGTATTCGTTGTTTACGAAATGTTAATAAACATGTGAGGAAAACATGTAATTGTATACGAAACGTTACAGTGGGCAGGGAGAGCGCGCCTTCGTTTTTCTTTCTATACTTCCTATACGTGCATATAGAGAATACGGAATATGTACACAGTACGTATATACGTAGTATAGAAAAAGTTATGTCATGCTGCGGAAAATCGATTTCGAGATTTCAACGGAAATAAACGTTTTGAGGTTCCCGGATACCGAAAAAGTTTCTTTTCAAAACGTCTGTCCGTCCGTGAACACCACTGGCGCCTATACCAGGCGCAGGATTTTTTCCAAAACGGATATTTCCCGGTCTTTCTTTCTTTCTGGCTCGACTCGAAGCGCTGCGATTTTCAAAAACTTTCTTTAAATTTTCGTAGTACTTTACATAAAGCCTCGCGGACATTTTCAAACTTTTGTCAAAATGGCTCCAAATTGTTTTATTACGGTTAACTCTGAATTTTCGAAAATTGTAAAAGTTTGAATTTTTTCGGAGTCTTCCTACAACAAGAGATTTTTCCTTCAAATGAAATTTGTTGTACATAATTAGTTCTTTCGTTAAGGTCATGCACATTTTTTTGCCAATTTTAGGGGTTTTCGCACAATTTTGGTGCAATGTTTGCAATTTTAAACTAGTGGTGCCTCAAAGCGCAAACTTTCTCGCTTTGGTTATAAATGCTCCGCAATTTTACACTACCGCATGAACCAGCAAAAGTGATTTGTTCATGAAGCAACACAATATAACAGAAAAGTTAGCAATCTTGTGAGAAAGTATTGTGCAGTTTAGCACAACTAGTTTATCTTGATTGTTTTGTGATTAGATTTGCTTCAAATGGTTTTCAATAACGTTTCTGATATTCTCAATTATTTTCTGCGGCAACAGAGACTTGTGACAAATAATAATACCCAAACAAAGGCTCGAACCAGCGAACTTTCCCTTCGAAGAGATGAACCCATACAGGCCAATTAACCAACTGGACCATTTTGGGAGAACAAGGGACATAAAATTCTGTAATAGTAATAAGTGTATGGTAGTTTCAGTTCTAGCATTTGACAGCAAAAAATTAAGAAAATGTGAAAAACTGTCCTTTGGGCGGCAAAAGATGGCAGGTGGGAAAGGAATAAGGCAAAACACGAAAGCTAGTCGAGACAAAGGAGTTCAGAAAACTAACAAGTGCGAGGAAATCTGTGCCATTCAATAGCACCACTAGTCTTTTCTAAATTCAGCAACAGGATTCCACTTTCTCGTTACCAGAGCCCAGCTATAAGAGTTTTTTTTTTGGAGAAAATTAGCCGTTTTCCAGCACGATTACGTAACTTTCTCTTCTTACGAAGATATATTCATATTTGTAAGGCAAGAAAGTAAAAAGTAATAATAATAAGAATATTCTTGCAGATATATGGCTCATTTGAAGTAGTTTTAAACCATATAGGATCAATCTTTCGAGGATACCAGGAAGAAACCATTGTCCATCTGGCTCTAGTTGAAGCTTCGCGATTTTGAAAAACATTCTTTAAAATTTGGGGGTACTTTACATAATGCCCCCGGACATTTTCAAAATTTTCTCAAAAACGATTCCAAATTTTTTCTTTAAATTTCTTTTGATAATAGAGTACAATACGCTTATAAAGGTGGCATAGGTCCCATTTTCACGGTTAACTCGGAATTTTTGAAAATTGCAAAAAAATTGCGAATTTTTTCGGCGTTCTCCTACAAGTATAAAATTCAAGATAGAGGTTTTTCTTTCAAATGAACTTTGTTGCTCATAAATAGTTCTTCCATTGAAGTCATTTACATTTTAAAAACAAAAAATTAGTAGTATTTGTGGAATAGTGCGTACCATATATGAAATTTTAGAAAATTACAAAAACCAGATTTTCTCAAAAATGCTCCAAATTTTTTTCTTAATTTTTGATAGGGGTAGTGCCAAATGTAGCCCATACGATGACATAAACGCCACATTGCGCTATTCTCTTGTTGATTTTAATTACAAAAATGTATTTTACTTGACTTCCACGTCTGTAATATTTACATTAGAGGCAATTTCTTCATATTACTATATTTATGAGCACATGTGCTTTAAATAATGTCCATTTCAGTTTCTCGAAAACTCAACAGTTTTCTGTGAAAATGAGCTCAAACTTCCGCATTTTCAGAAACGCTCAAACGCCATTTTTTAAAATATATCTCACGTTATTAATATGCACATATCCACCGATTTGTATACATTATATTTGTCAGTGGAAGTGCTTCAAATTACTTCAAATCAAAGTTTTCGAAAACACAATAGATTTCTGTGAAAAAGAGCTTCAAATTTCGAATTTACAGTAATGCTTAATATTCATTTGTTAAAAACGGCTTCAAATTCTTTAATTTTAAAACTATCTATTTGGACTTGGTTATACTCTTCTTTAATATTCTTGAAGTAATATTTTGGTTGTACTATTAGGAAAGGGGAAAAAATGAAATATAAAAAATGTACTTTGGGCGACGATAGATGACAGAGAATGGGGCAAGGCCTAAAAACCAGATCACACTAAGGAAATTAGAAAAATTCCCTTCAAGAAAGCCTGTACCATTCTGTAGCACCTCTAGTTTAAAATTTTAAATATTGCACGCACTATTGCAGGAAAAGTACTAACACTTTCAGAAAAACATACACGATCTAAAAGAAAGAACTAAATAAGGATAACACATTTTACTTAAGGGAAATATCTCTATCTTCATTTTCTCTTTCTGGTATACGAAGTAGTATACGGAGTAATACACGTAGTATAGAGAAAGTTAAGTATTGCTCGCGAAAAAACGGTGGGTTATCGGCGAAAATAAATTAATTGCCGAGCTCTGGTAACGAAAAAGTGCATAAAACCAGTTGCAGAATGAAGAGAAAAAATCCTCTAACACGTGGTGTAGCCAGAATCCCTGTTTTGCGGGTCCTTGATGCCGAAAAACCAATTGGAAGCGAAACGTCTGTCCGTCTGTGAACACTCCTAGCGCCTAAACCATTCGTGTGATCTCCAAATTGAAGAATCATATGTCGATATGCTTCTTGTTGAAGCTCTGAAAATTTGTAAAACCTTCAACATTTGGGGGTACTTTGCATGAAGCCCCTCCCGACATTTTCAAAATTTTCTCAAAAACGGCTCCATTATTCTTCTTTAAATTTCTTGTAATATAAGAACAAAATACACTTATAACGGTGGCATAGGTCAGAATATTACGGTTAACGCTGAATTTTCGAAAATTGCAAAAGTTTGACTTTTTCCGGTGTCTTCCTACAACTACAAAATTTAAGACCTGGATTCTTCCTTAAAATGAAATTTGTTGTACATAAATAGTTCTTGCAATTAAGTCATGTACATTTTTTTGGAAATTTTAGTAGTTTTCGTGTAATAGTGCGTGCAACATTTGCAATTTTAAAAAATTACAAAAACAATATATTTTCAAAAACGGCTCCAAATGTTTTGTTGAAATTTTTGGTAAGGTTAGTGCCAAACGAACCCTATGCAGTGTCATAAATGCCATATTGCTGTATTTGTTTTTGTCAAAATTTTCAAAAATGAAATTTATTTGATTTGTCTCTGACGTTTAGACTTACATTAAATGCGATTTTTTCACATTATTATATTTATGAACATATGTGTTTTAAATAATGTCAAAGTTTCTCGAAAACTCAACAAGTTTCTGTAGAAATGAGCACAAAATTCCGCATTTTCAGAAACGCTCAAACGCCATTTTCTCAAAAATGGCTCCAAATTTTTCCCACAGATGGTGCTAATTGCACGGTTTATTATGACGTAAAGTTCATTTTGGTGTATTCATGTTTGTTTTTTTTTCTTCAAAAATTACACAAATGTAATTTTCTTGAAACACCTTTCACGCCGTTAATATGGACATTTCCATTGATTTGTATACATTACATTTGTAAGTGGAAGCGCTTCAAATGAAGTTCTTCAAAAACTCAATAGATTCCTGTGAAAAAGAGATTAAATTTCGCATTTACAGTAATCGTCATTAATTGTCATTTTCTTAAAAACGACTAGGAATTTTTCAATGAAAACTTCTATTTAGGACGAGTTTTTGCTCTTTTTTTTTTTATTCTTGAAGTAATGATTCAGTTGTACTACTAGGAAAGCAACAAGTTGAGAAACTGTCAAAAAAATACTTTGGGCGACGATAGATGGCAGCTTGCAAGAGAATGGAGCATGACGACACCAAGGAAGCCAGACCACGCCAAGGAAATTAGAAAAGATTGATACGAGAAAGTGTGTGCCATTCTGTAGCACCTCTAGTTTAAAAATACTTTGAATTAATCTAAAAGCTGACATTTTTTATTAAATTTGCTATCATCAATCTTCTATGTGTGCAATTTTCAGATTTTTATCTGGTCCCCCAACAGAGACATTACAGTTGGAAATTTGGAAAAAATCGAAAATTTCAATTTTTAAGAGCGTGTAATTTTCAAGGGGTACGTTGCTTACCAATGAAATTTTACAAAAAGCAACTATACTGTTATGCATAAAAGCACAGAAAAAGTTAAGGCTTAGATTCTGTTCCTTCTTTGAGAAATTACTCTCTGAAAATTGAACTTGGTTCATTTCCGTTCCATAGATTTAGTTGGAAATATTTCTCAAATAAAAACATAGGTGTGTATGTAATAATTCCATTAGTAGGCCAGAGTATACTGAATCCAATGGCTGTTATTCTAGAATGCTATAACAATCCAGAGCTGAATAATTTTGAAAAGAGTAAACCTCTTCCACCGCGAAAAGTGGCGCACGGTGTAAAACAAAAATGGCCGCCATTTGTAAACCAGATACAATAAAAATAAATCAAAGATGTTTTTGAACAGCCAAAACATAATTGTTAAACATAAACATAACATAAAACATAATTGTTAACCATAAACATTAATGTACAAAATATGCATTTGTTTTAGATGATCGAGCGACCAATTTATTAAATTCTGGACCATTTAAAATGGATTGACCCTAACACAGGAAGCAGTTTAATCTAAAAAGTCATGCAAGTTTGGAAGAGCTCATCAGTTGCTGAAAAATATTTAGAAGATTCTCTAAAGCATAAAAGCAAAATTTCCTATATGATTCTTCGCAATGAAATAACCCTAGTGTCATCGCAAAATGAAACAAGAAGGTGAAGTCAAAACATCTGCTGGTGGCCCAGTCGCAGAAAGGGCAACAAATTGTTTCAGTTGTAGGAGTTTCTTTTAATAATGTTACAAATTCATTTCAATGTCAATGTTCAAAAGTAAATTCTGTAGTTGTTAATTATTAATTGATTTTGAATGGTATTGTTATTCAAAATGATTCAATAAGTACTTGAATTCCTTTAATGTTTCTGTATTACATTGGCATTGCATGCTTTATTTCACAGCCTAGGCTCTAAAAGTGAAGCTTTAAGTACTATAAATGACCATGAAATTCACCTCTCTTCAGCTGGCATTACAATTGATTACTACACAACCAATCATGCAACTATTTAGAACTTTTTAATTGCCAATAAATTATGCAAAAATTAATTTTTTTGGTTCTTCAAACTTCCATAATTGCTAATTAATGGTGAACTAGCCCTTAAGATTTAAACTGGCACACCACATTCAGTTACCACAAAAACACATATGGCACTATTTCGAACGATTTAATTGCTAATTAATTTTTGCATAATTTATTTGCAATTAAATCATTCTACAATATGGCATATTTGTTTTTGTGGTAACTGATTGTGGAGTGCCAGCTGACCATTAATTACTTGGAAGTCTGAAGAGCAAACAAAAATGAATTTTTCTGTAATTAATAAGCAATTAAATAATTCTAAATGGTGGCATATTTGGTGTAGTGGCAACCAATTGTTGAATTGCCAGCTAATAAATGTGAAATTCAACCTCAGAGATGAGGGTGCAAAAAACGCTTTTTTTAAAAAATAGTTTGTAGCCTATTTATTTGCAGAAACGTCAATTCCTTATTACATAAGAATTAACTTTTAAATAAATCTATTTAAACATCTTGTATATTGAGACCTGACTCAACTGTTAGAACTATTTACCACAATTGCATTTCCAAAATACATAATAAAATGTTAATAAAACTGATATGATTCTGGTAACTAACAATTACCTATTTACAGGAATTTCTTTTTGAGATTATTATTTATTCGTTATTTGTCAAAAGACTAACTTTAGTATCACAATTAATATTCTTGATATTACTCGATTTTGATGTATTAGAATGTAACAATAATTGGCCGTTTAATGAAAATCATTCATTTGTTTTCTTTCAATACATGTGCGAAATAATTCTGTGACATATGAAACACTTTCGCTTAGATGGAAAGGAAAATTATTTCTTTGGTGTGATATTGTAGTAAAACATTGTTTTAAAATAAGCATTTTATTAATGAGAAATAAAAACATGTACACAAGGTTGGGCAGTATTTCAATACTTGTATTTTAAATACATTTTCTATTTAAAAAACTGTATTTTTGAGGTTTGGGGACATGTCTTTTGGAGATATATTTAAATACATACAATGGGTGTACTTAAAAAAGAAATACTTAAAATGCCTTAATAAAAATAAATTTCTGGATCTTAGTTTTGCTTTCATCCCATAGATTGTGGAACCATAACTCAGACATGTCTGAAATATTTTGCTTTAATTACAATAAAAAAAATCATCTAAGTGTAAATATAACTTGGGTTTTTCTAAAGAGGCATCTGAGGGTAGTTTCTCCAAGATGGAAAATGGCACAGCTTTTCATGACTTTCTTGTTCATGCCGCTACACTCACTTGATCTGCAGCACTGCTTGATACGGTCACAGTCAAGCTACTTCTCGTGGCAGGACCGAGAAAGACTCAAAAAGTCAAGCCATATTTCATCATGGAGATACTGCCCTCAGACACCAAGTTAGAAAAATCCAAGTATAGTATAATTTTTGCAACACATCTTTTCAGGGTTGGGCAGTATTAAATACACCATTCTCTACTATCATTGAGAGCAGTTTGTCTCAATTACAATCTGTGCAAGAACAATTTTACACATAATCCACTTACATGCATATAAATTGTAGTTATTGACAGGAATATCTGAACAATAACTAATTCATAGTAATTGACTATTAAAATATATTGCTTCAATAAAAAAGATATAATACAATATTGTATTTTGAGTATTTCAAGTGTTTTAAATACGTATATATTTAGCAAATCAAAACTAAAGTATTTTGAGTATGTATTCAAATACTTATTTACAAAGTATTCTGAAAAAGTATTTAAATACTAAATTTAAAGTATTTTTCCCAACCCTGCATGTACAGTGGTGAATATGGCTTGTAAATATATTCTAAATTTTTTGGTGAAAACTAGATTTTTAACTTGCACGGTATGTGCAAAACCATAAAGCAATGATTTACTGAAGTGATTACAGATCTATAAAAAAATGGAATGTAATTGTAAGAAATTAAAGAAAGATTTTTCTCTTAATTGAAGTGACCACAGAAATCAACTGAATCACAACACAACTGATTTTCTTAAATTACAAGCACAATAAAATTATATTAACTTCAACTTTAGATGCAGAGTTCAGAACTCTTCCTTTATGTTCTTAGAGATTTTATTCAAACAATTAAAGTCTTACTAATAGAATGTGCTCAGTGAACTGTGACAAAATTGTTTTATGTAGACATTAAACGCTCCATTTTAAGAGGTAGAAGCTTCACCATATCACAACACACTGACAGTTCAGACTGCATCTGAGCTTCACTTTCAGGATGATTGGAACAATAATCAACCAGAAACTAAAAATAAGAAAAGCTGCTATAATGAGTAGAACATGTGCATTATACATTACTTTGAAAATTCTGCAGCCTAACAAATACTATTTTTGCATAATTGAAAAGGACAACATTAAAGATACTGCAAATCATAAAAAATTGTGTACTTTAACAATATATTTTTTCAGAATATTTATCCAATATTTACCTGATAACACTCCAGACTCTTCTTTACATTTTCTACCTTACTTCTTCCATCAGGTGTAGGTAACTGTCCGTACAAACGACCCAAATAAAAATGGGCAATCAGAGCTGGTCTCATTACATCATCACCAAGAGGATCTGGTATTTTCTTAGAACTATAAATACAAAAATAATTTTACTACTATGAAAATAGCAGAGTGCAACAATACTTTAGAAACAGGAACTATCAGTTTTGGAGAAGATATTTTCATATTGAACTACTCACTGTGTGCCTTTTAAGGATTCTAGAAATGTTTTGAAATTTGCTATACTTTTCTCGGCCAACTGATGCACCTTGCGTTGAATAGCATTTTGCTGCTGTTGATCACTTGTCTCTTGAACTCTTGTTAGCTTAATTTCTAACATGTCAGAGTATGTTTCAGCCAGCTCAAACCATAGTTGTCGACATACAAGAAGATAATACTGAGGATTCAACTCCTTTAACACGTCCTCAAGCAATACAATACGCCGTTTATGCATACGACACTGCCTAAAAATAAAATCATTACATGAAAATATATATTATACTTTGTGATGTGCAATGACTTTTATATGTACAAAATAGGTAACCTTTCTTTATCATCTTCAAAGAAAATGAGATTCTTATAAAGCTGACTCATATCCTGTACAATCTGGACATAGTCTGAAGCATGGCTCTCCTTTGTATAATATGTTTGAGCATTTGACAGCCAGTTCCGAGAATGTCGGAACAACTCTCTGGCATCTTCAAATACGAGCGCATATCTTGTATCTACTCCTTCCTCGTAGGTGGAAAGCTCAAGTGAAATGAACCACAACTCGCTTACTTCTTCTATAACAAAATGTTAATTACTTGAAATTTATCAATACATTGCACTGCTGTTAATATGATACAGAGTGAAATGTTTGTTCAGCTACATTTGTAGATTTTCTTATTCAGAGCACAATTGATAACTACTCATAATGATGGTTTGAATACTTTTTAAAATCATAAATTAGAAACAGAATAAATAATTAAAAAAGAAGTAAGCCAAAGAAAAACCGAAAAGGTAATACAACTTTCTTCAAAAGTGTTCATTTCTACAGATATTTCAATTTTTAAAATGTTTTAAACATGTAAGGTCTGAAATATTTGATGATATTAAAACTCTAAAGATAAATAGAACTTCATACACAAATACAAAGATAGAAAAATAATCAAACATAAACTCCAATACAAATTGTATACTAGCAAAATGATAAATATCCATATCAGGGAAGTGTATTTATTTACAACACAAACAGTACTAGACTGTATCTGACATTTATGGGTGTGACAAAAATCAAATATTTATATGTCCAGAAGCAAGCCAAAGTTTGTTTACAAATTTTCTCAATGGAGCCAGGAAAACTAGATGGAACACAATCAAGACAAAATCACTGATCCACATGTTTACAAGTTACATGAACATTAAGAAAAATTATTTTAAGTTGCATAGGAATAAACATTTCTATATATTTGCATTAATGGTTCATTTTTAATAAAGTTGGGATTTTCCTGAGTCAGTAGGATCTCTCATGGCATAAAAATGATTTTGCAGAATTTGTTTTTTAAATGTTGAGACATTGCATTTTTAATGACAACTGGTCAAGCTTTGTTGAGATGTGAACTCATTTGCATGTGAACTTTGATAGGGTGACATTAATCCTGATATCTGCACAAAATTAGCAAATATAGCAAGTGTTGTTTAATGCTTCATTAGTTTTATTATCTGACCAATAGTTGAAATTAATAATAAATATTTACATCTATTAAACTGAGCTGATATTTTAAATCACAATTTAAATCAGATGATTCTTTTTTTTCAGAAAATAATCACCAACTTAAATCATATATATTTATTGTTTAATTTAAATAAGTTTGTAATTCGATATTATGTAAAAATCTGATACTGAAAATTAAACACATGACTAAATTTTGAATAATAATAATAATAGTAAAGAACACATCATTAGGAACATTCATCATGCTATCTGGGAATAGAAGTAATACATTTGTTTTATTCTAATTTATTTAGATATTATCTTGCTCAGTACACATTATGGGCATAAATGAGCTCGTATGAGCTGCTTATGTGTATGCAAATGCTTCCTGTATTGATCTATTGTGCAATAGTATACATGGCCACAGAACCCATTATATTACATTATTATACAGAAAATATCATTAATGACAAAACATTTGTGTAATTTTAGTCTCAATAAAATATTAAGTTAATAAAATATTCAATACACTATGTCTGTTTTACGAGTTCACATTTTCTTCACTGATTTATTTTACTGGCTCGGTGTTGTGCTGTGAATTTTGAAGAATAACTTTACCACCATAAAGGAAATAAATTTTTTATAACGTGTAAACAATTAATGTTGTGAATGTTTTTAGACTATGTATAGTGTGTTTTCTTACGTTGTGAAGCAAGGCTGTTTTCAGAAACCTGCATTTCAGCAACATTGTTACTCAATCTGTCTTCCTCAGTCCCAGCCATTAAACGTTCCTTCGAAGCAGCAAGAAGAGTCAAACTATATTTTGCCCAACACCGTGAAACATCTGCACAGCGGTGATGATATTGTTCCTTTCTACCGAAAACACAAACAGAAATCAGCTTTTTAGATAATGTATTAATTAATTTTAAATAATGTATTTATAATAATGTAACAACAAAAACAGTATTTCAGAACTATTTAATTTATTGAGACAAGTTTGTTAAAAATTCAATTACTTAGCTTCTTGCTCTTCTTCAGTCCCCACTGAGAGATTTCCTTCATTCTCATATTGGTCAAGAATGTATGAAGCTGCAGCTAAATGATGCCTAGCTTGACTGTATCCATTTTTCTCCAAAAAGTATTGAGACAATGTAGCTGCATTTAATGCCCAATCAATGGGATCAAAGTTTTTGCTTTCCAGTTGTCTTCGTAAAGTTGTATGGCAGTAAACTGCAGCCTTCACATGATCATTTAAACTACTATATATCTGAGCCAAATAATATAAAGTGAGGGTATGAACTTGCTCTAGAGAACTCTCAGATTCAGAAGAACTATTATGTGCATTTTCTGAATCTGTAAGGAGGAACAAATTATTTATTTCCAGTGGCACATTCGATTCTTCACTGATGTACGTTTTATACAAAACTTCTGCTTTTTCTAAATATGCCTGTGATTTCTTTGGATCATCACGCTGCGACCACAAAATTCCTAGCTGATTAAGTGCTGTTAATGTCACGATAACACATTCTTGTTTTGTACTGTACTCGGAAAGCCCATCTACACAATTCGTCAAATGTTCCTCTCCGGTAGATAATTCCTCAGTGTCAACTGCAATTATGCCTAAATTAAGATTTACAGCACCGAGCATTGCTTTATATCGCAAATAATCCTGACATTCCGCACTTACATCATCCAATACTTTATCTAATATGCATTTCATATCTTTTAAAATGGAACTTGCTAGATATTTCGAGCGGTATGGTTCAGTTTCAGGGTCTCTTTTTGCATCTTCTTCCAACAATTTTCGAACCTTTTCGTACTTCTCCTCCAAGTCTTTAAATACTTCATTGTCCTTGCCGTTCATTTCTTTACACTTTCTAAAGCTGCGATGCTCGCTATAAGTTGATTACATAAATAAAGTAGTTACATTTAACCACGAATTATTTGACAGAAACGGAAAGATTACTTTGACACTACCATACAACACGCGTTCGCGGAGATGATCCAACCACAGAGCACTCACACACTGCGATCACTCCATGCAAAAAGGGTGGATGAGTAACCTTCCGCCAGGCGCAGCACCATAGACTAGAAAGGCGTCTCCCCATTCCTTTATTCCTTCCCTCCACTTATCCAATCACGCCAATCACGGATACTGTCAACTCGTAAGCGGGAGCTCAAAATAAAATTATTTTTCGCGGCCTTTCTTACAGTCATATTGAAAATTAACTGGATTTACAAAACTTTCAATGCGTAATTAACTGCTTTATAAGGTCTACCAACTTATTCAACCAGTCATTCTGGGCCTTCTTTACTTAAATAAACCCAAAATGCATTGAATTTATAGGAATAAGTATCACGAGAGTTTTTAATCATAAATGACAAGAGCTAGGAATATGGAAAAATCATAATAATTACATGGAACAATTTTTAGTCAAACACTTTTATTTAACTTTTAATTACAAATTAGCAGTGTCTACTGACTGAAAAAGTTTTTGCAATAATAAATATGTTAGTTCTACACATCAAGTCATTATTAATCCATTGCTACGAGTATTAACAAAAGCAAAATTTCAGTACTTTGGTGACCTCTCAGTTGAAAATTCCAAAAGCGAACAACGCAAATAATTACTTCCCAATACAGTAAAAGTATTCATCACACATCCAACAAATGATATTGAAAGTTGTTAAAGTAACACCATTAATTGAATTTCACATGAATAATCAATTCACAATCAGAATTCATTTTAGTTTTCTCACATGCTGATACACATTATTCGTTCAATTGTTACAATATTCTCGTTAGATATTATGAGCTTAGCAACATCAATACAGAATCTTAAGAGACAGTAGCAATAACTAGGCAGTTTACTTTCAGTGACCATATACAAAACACTAAGCATGTCTTTAAAGCTACGAATGGTTACTCATTTGAAAACTCTGAAGTCCGAACAAGAATAAACAAAAAAATTAAGGATTCAAAATGAAATTTAAATGAACGGTTGAGAATAAATGTTGCCAAGCATTTTACCAAATCAATAGTAGTGCAATTTTCGGAATTAATACACCCAAACCATATTTGCATCAAATTGCTCCAAATTTCCATCAAATTACTTAATTAAATATCAAAATATTAAATAAAATCTATACATTAGTTACAATCAGCAAATTTAGTTATGGACATT